>JAWPHD010011889.1:0-80011 GCA_037043455.1 Cyrtodaria siliqua
CATTAGTCACGTACTATTGCTGACATGTAACATTACTCACGTTACTTTTGCTGACATGTCACATTACTCACTTTACTATTGCTGACAAGTAACATTACTCACGTTACTATTGCTGACAGGTAATATCAGTCACGTTACTATTGCTGAGATGTAACATTACTCACGTTACTATTGTTGACATGTAACATTAGTCACGTTACTATTGCTGACATGTAACATTAGTCACGTTACTATTGCTGACACGTAACATTACTCACGTTACTATTGCTGACATGTAACATTACTCACGTTACTATTGCATACACGTAACATTAGTCACGTACTATTGCTGACATGTAACATTATACACGTTACTATTGCTGACATGTAACATTACTCACGTTACTATTGCTGACAAGTAACATTAGTCACCTTACTATTTCTGACACGTAACATTAGTCACGTTACTATTTCTGACACGTAACATTACTCAGGTTACTAATGCTGACACGTAACATTACTCACGTTACTAATGCTGACAAGTAACATTATTCACGTTACTATTGCTGACATGTAACATTACTCACGTTACTACTGTTGACATGTAACAATACTCACGTTACTATTGTTGACATGTAACATTACTCACGTTACTATTGCTGACATGTAACATTAGTAACGTTACTGTTGCGTACAAGTAACATTACTCACGTTACTGTTGCTGACATGTAACATTACTCACGTTACTATTGCTGACAAGTAACATTAGTCACGTTACTATTGCTGACAAGTAACATTAGTCATGTTACTATTGCTGACATGTAACATTACTCACGTTACTATTGCTGACAAGTAACATTAGTCACGTTACTATTGTTGACATGTTACATTACTCACGTTACTATTGCGTACAAGTAACATTAGTCACGTTACTGTTGCTGACAACTAACGTTAGTCACGTTACTGTTGCTGACAAGTAACATTAGTCACGTTACTATTGCGTACTAGTAACATTAGTCACTTTACTATTTCGTACAAGTAACATTAGTCACGTTACTATTGCTGACATGTAACATTAGTCACGTTACCATTGCGTACAAGTAACGTTAGTCACGTAACTATTGCTGACAAGCAACATTAGTCACGTTACTATTGCTGACATGTAACATTAGTAACGTTACTGTTGGTACAAGTTACGTTAGTCACGTTACTATTGCGTACACGTAACATTAGTCACGTTACTATTGCTGACATGTAACATTAGTAACGTTACTGTTGGTACAAGTTACGTTAGTCACGTTACTATTGCGTACAAGTAACATTAGTCACGTTACTATTGCATACAAGTAACATTAGTCACGTACTATTGCTGACATGTAACATTAGTCACGTTACTATTGCTGACATGTAACATAACTCACGTTACTATTGCTGACATGTAACATTACTCACTTTACTATTGCTGACAAGTAACATTACTCACGTTACTATTGCTGACATGTAACATTACTCACGTTACTATTGTTGACATGTAACATTAGTAACGTTACTGTTGGTACAAGTTACGTTAGTCACGTTACTATTGCGTACAAGTAACATTAGTCACGTTACTATTGCATACAAGTAACATTAGTCACGTACTATTGCTGACATGTAACATTAGTCACGTTACTATTGCTGACATGTAACATTACTCACGTTACTATTGCTGACATGTAACATAACTCACTTTACTATTGCTGACAAGTAACATTACTCACGTTACTATGGCTGACATGTAACATTAGTCACGTTACTATTGTTGACATGTAACATTAGTCACGTTACTATTGCTGACATGTAACATTAGTCACGTTACTATTGCTGACACGTAACATTACTCACGTTACTATTGCGTACACGTAACATTAGTCACGTTACTATTGCGTACAAGTAACATTAGTCACGTCCTATTGCTGACATGTAACATTATTCACGTTACTATTGCTGACATGTAACATTACTCACGTTACTATTGCTGACAAGTAACATTAATCACCTTACTATTTCTGACACGTAACATTAGTCACGTTACTATTTCTGACACGTAATATTACTCACGTTACTATTGCTAACACGTAAAATTACTCACGTTACTAATGCTGACATGTAACATTACTCACGTTACTACTGTTGACATGTAACAATACTCACGTGACTATTGCTGACATGTAACATTACTCACGTTACTATTGCTGACATGTAACATTAGTAACGTTACTGTTGCGTACAAGTAACATTACTCACGTGACTGTTGCTGACATGTAACATTACTCACGTTACTATTGCTGACAAGTAACATTAGTCACGTTACTGTTGCTGACAAGTAACATTAGTCACGTTACTATTGCTGACAAGTAACATTAGTCACGTTACTATTGCTGACATGTAACATTACTCACGTTACTATTGCTGACAAGTAACATTAGTCACGTTACTATTGCTGACATGTAACATTACTCACGTTACTATTGCGTACAAGTTACATTAGTCACGTTACTGTTGCTGACAACTAACGTTAGTCACGTTACTGTTGCTGACAAGTAACATTAGTCACGTTACTATTGCGTACAAGTAACATTAGTCACGTTACTATTTCGTACAAGTAACGTTAGTGACGTTGCTATTGCTGACATATAACATTAGTAACGTTACTGTTGCGTACAAGTAACATTAGTGACGTTACTATTGCTGACATGTTACATTAATCACGTTACTATTGCTGACAAGTAACGTTAGTGACGTTGCTATTGCTGACATGTAACATTAGTCACGTTACTATTGCTGACATGTAACATTAGTAACGTTACTATTGCTGACAAGTAACGTTAGTCACGTTACTATTGCTGACATGTAACATTAGTCCCGTTACTTTTTCGTACAAGTAACGTTAGTCACGTTACTATTGCTGACGTGTAACATTAGTCACGTTATTATTTCGTACAAGTAACGTTAGTCCAGTTACTATTTCGTACAAGTGACGTTAGTCACGTTACTATTGCTGACAAGTAACATTAGTCACGTTACTATTTCGTACAAGTAACGTTCGTCACGTTACTATTGCTGACAAGTAACATTAGTCACGTTACTATTGCTGACATGTAACATTAGTCACGTTACTGTTGCGTACAAGTAACATTAGTCACGTTACTATTGCTGACAAGTAACATTATTGACGTTACTATTGCTGACATGTAACATTAGTCACGTTACTACTGCTGACAAGTGACGTTAGTGATGTTACTATTGCTGACATGTAACATTAGTAACGTTACTATTGCTGACAAGTAACATTAGCCACGTTACTATTGCTGACATGTAACATTAGTCACGTTACTATTTCGTACAAGTAACGTTAGTCACGTTACTATTTCGTACAAGTAACGTTAGTCACGTTACTGTTGCTGACAAGTAACATTAGTCACGTTACTATTGCTGACAAGTAACATTAGTCAGGTTATTATTGCTGACATGTAACATTAGTCACGTTACTATTGCTGACATGTAACATTAGTAACGTTACTATTGCTGACAAGTATCATAAGTCACGTTACTATTGCTGACATGTAACATTAGTCACGTTACTATATCGTACAAGTAACGTTAGTCACGTTACTGTTGCATACAAGTAACATTAGTCACGTTACTATTGCTGACAAGTAGCATTAGTCACGTTATTATTGCTGACAAGTAACATTAGTCACGTTACTATTGCTTACACGTAACATTACTCACGTTGCTATTCCTGACAAGTAATATTAGTCACGTTGCTATTGCTTACACGTAACATTACTCACGTTGCTATTGCTGACATGTAACATTACTCACGTTACTATTGCTGACATGTAACATTACTCACGTTACTATTGCTGACATGTAAAATTACTAACGTTGCTATTGCTGACATGTAACATTAGTCACGTTGCTATAGCTGACAAGTAACATTACTCACGTTGCTATTTCTGACAAGTAACATTACTCACGTTGCTATTGCTGACATGTAACATTAGTCACGTTACTATTGCTGACACGTAACATTACTCACGTTACTATTGATGACACGCAACATAACTCACGTTACTATTGCTGACATGTAGCATTAGTCACGTTACTATTGCTGACAAGTAACATTAGTCACGTTACTATTGTTGACATGTAACATTAGTCACGTTACTATTGCTGACTTGTAACATTAGTAACGTTGCTATTGCTGACAAGTAACATTAGTCACGTTACTATTGCTGACATATAACATTAGTCACGTTACTATTGCTGACATGTAACATTACTCACGTTACTATTGCGTACAAGTAACATTAGTCACGTTACTATTGCGTACAAGTAACATTAGTCACGTTACTATTTCGTACAAGTAACGTTAGTGACGTTGCTATTGCTGACATATAACATTAGTAACGTTACTGTTGCGTACAAGTAACATTAGTGACGTTACTATTGCTGACATGTTACATTAATCACGTTACTATTGCTGACAAGTAACGTTAGTGACGTTGCTATTGCTGACATGTAACATTAGTCACGTTACTATTGCTGACATGTAACATTAGTAACGTTACTATTGCTGACAAGTAACGTTAGTCATGTTACTATTGCTGGCATGTAACATTAGTCCCGTTACTATTTCGTACAAGTAACGTTAGTCACGTTACTATTGCTGACGTGTAACATTAGTCACGTTACTATTTCGTACAAGTAACGTTAGTCCAGTTACTATTTCGTACAAGTGACGTTAGTCACGTTACTATTGCTGACAAGTAACATTAGTCACGTTACTATTTCGTACAAGTAACGTTCGTAACGTTACTATTGCTGACAAGTAACATTAGTCACGTTACTATTGCTGACATGTAACATTAGTCACGTTACTGTTGCGTACAAGTAACATTAGTCACGTTACTATTGCTGAAAAGTAACATTATTGACGTTACTATTGCTGACATGTAACATTAGTCACGTTACTACTGCTGACAAGTAACGTTAGTGATGTTACTATTGCTGACATGTAACATTAGTAACGTTACTATTGCTGACAAGTAACATTAGCCACGTTACTATTGCTGACATGTAACATTAATCACGTTACTATTTCGTACAAGTAACGTTAGTCACGTTACTAGTTCGTACAAGTAACGTTAGTCACGTTACTGTTGCTGACAAGTAACATTAGTCACGTTACTATTGCTGACAAGTAACATTAGTCAGGTTATTATTGCTGACATGTAACATTAGTCACGTTACTATTGCTGACATGTAACATTAGTAACGTTACTTTTGCTGACAAGTATCATAAGTCACGTTACTATTGCTGACATGTAACATTAGTCACGTTACTATATCGTACAAGTAACGTTAGTCACGTTACTGTTGCATACAAGTAACATTAGTCACGTTACTATTGCTGACAAGTAGCATTAGTCACGTTATTATTGCTGACAAGTAACATTAGTCACCTTACTATTGCTTACACGTAACATTACTCACGTTACTATTGCTGACACGTAACATTAGTCACGTTGCTATTGCTGACAAGTAATATTAGTCACGTTGCTATTGCTTACACGTAACATTACTCACGTTGCTATTGCTGACATGTAACATTACTCACGTTACTATTGCTGACATGTAACATTACTCACGTTACTATTGCTGACATGTAAAATTACTCACGTTGCTATTGCTGACATGTAACATTAGTCACGTTGCTATAGCTGACAAGTAACATTACTCACGTTGCTATTTCTGACACGTAACATTACTCACGTTACTATTGCTGACATGTAACATTAGTCATGTTACTATTGCTGACACGTAACATTACTCACGTTACTATTGATGACACGTAACATTACTCACGTTACTATTGCTGACATGTAGCATTAGTCACGTTACTATTGCTGACAAGTAACATTAGTCACGTTACTATTGTTGACATGTAACATTAGTCACGTTACTATTGCTGACATGTAACATTAGTAACGTTGCTATTGCTGACAAGTAACATTAGTCACGTTACTATTGCTGACATATAACATTAGTCACGTTACTATTGCTGACATGTAACATTACTCACGTTACTATTGCTGACAAGTAACATTAATCACCTTACTATTTCTGACACGTAACATTAGTCACGTTACTATTTTTGACACGTAATATTACTCACGTTACTATTGCTGACACGTAAAATTACTCACGTTACTAATGCTGACAAGTAACATTAGTCACGTTACTATTGCTGACATGTAACATTACTCACGTTACTACTGTTGACATGTAACAATACTCACGTTACTATTGCTGACATGTAACATTACTCACGTTACTATTGCTGACATGTAACATTGGTAACGTTACTGTTGCGTACAAGTAACATTACTCACGTGACTGTTGCTGACATGTAACATTACTCACGTTACTATTGCTGACAAGTAACATTAGTCACGTTACTGTTGCTGACAAGTAACATTAGTCACGTTACTATTGCTGACAAGTAACATTAGTCACGTTACTATTGCTGACATGTAACATTACTCACGTTACTATTGCTGACAAGTAACATTAGTCACGTTACTATTGCTGACATGTAACATTACTCACGTTACTATTGCGTACAAGTTACATTAGTCACGTTACTGTTGCTGACAACTAACGTTAGTCACGTTACTGTTGCTGACAAGTAACATTAGTCACGTTACTATTGCGTACAAGTAACATTAGTCACGTTGCTATTTCGTACAAGTAACGTTAGTGACGTTGCTATTGCTGACATATAACATTAGTAACGTTACTGTTGCGTACAAGTAACATTAGTGACGTTACTATTGCTGACATGTTACATTAATCACGTTACTATTGCTGACAAGTAACGTTAGTGACGTTGCTATTGCTGACATGTAACATTAGTCACGTTACTATTGCTGACATGTAACATTAGTAACGTTACTATTGCTGACAAGTAACGTTAGTCACGTTACTATTGCTGACATGTAACATTTGTCCCGTTACTATTTCGTACAAGTAACGTTAGTCACGTTACTATTGCTGACGTGTAACATTAGTCACGTTACTATTTCGTACAAGTAACGTTAGTCCAGTTACTATTTCGTACAAGTGACGTTAGTCACGTTACTATTGCTGACATGTAACATTAGTCACGTTACTGTTGCGTACAAGTAACATTAGTCACGTTACTATTGCTGACAAGTAACATTATTGACGTTACTATTGCTGACATGTAACATTAGTCACGTTACTACTGCTGACAAGTGACGTTAGTGATGTTACTATTGCTGACATGTAACATTAGTAACGTTACTATTGCTGACAAGTAACATTAGCCACGTTACTATTGCTGACATGTAACATTAGTCACGTTACTATTTCGTACAAGTAACGTTAGTCAAGTTACTATTTCGTACAAGTAACGTTAGTCACGTTACTGTTGCTGACAAGTAACATTAGTCACGTTACTATTGCTGACAAGTAACATTAGTCAGGTTATTATTGCTGACATGTAACATTAGTCACGTTACTATTGCTGACATGTAACATTAGTAACGTTACTATTGCTGACAAGTATCATAAGTCACGTAACTATTGCTGACATGAAACATTAGTCACGTTACTATATCGTACAAGTAACGTTAGTCACGTTACTGTTGCATTCAAGTAACATTAGTCACGTTACTATTGCTGACAAGTAGCATTAGTCACGTTATTATTGCTGACAAGTAACATTAGTCACGTTACTATTGCTTACACGTAACATTACTCACGTTACTATTGCTGACACGTAACATTAGTCACGTTGCTATTGCTGACAAGTAATATTAGTCACGTTGCTATTGCTTACACGTAACATTACTCACGTTGCTATTGCTGACATGTAACATTACTCACGTTACTATTGCTGACATGTAACATTACTCACGTTACTATTGCTGACATGTAAAATTACTCACGTTGCTATTGCTGACATGTAACATTAGTCACGTTGCTATAGCTGACAAGTAACATTACTCACGTTGCTATTTCTGACACGTAACATTACTCACGTTGCTATCGCTGACATGTAACATTAGTCACGTTACTATTGCTGACACGTAACATTACTCACGTTACTATTGATGACACGTAACATTACTCACGTTACTATTGCTGACATGTAGCATTAGTCACGTTACTATTGCTGACAAGTAACATTAGTCACGTTACTATTGTTGACATGTAACATTAGTCACGTTACTATTGCTGACATGTAACATTAGTAACTTTGCTATTGCTGACAAGTAACATTAGTCACGTTACTATTGCTGACATATAACATTAGTCACGTTACTATTGCTGACATGTAACATTAGTAACGTTGCTATTGCTGACAAGTAACATAAGTCACGTTACTATTGCTGACAAGTAACATTAGTCACGTTACTATTGCTGACAAGTAACGTTAGTCACGTTACTATTGCTGACATGTTACGTTAGTCACGTTACTATAACGGACAAGTATTATCAGTCACGTTACTATTGGGGACAAGTAACATTAGTCACGTTACTATTGGGGACAAGTAACACAGTCACGTGACTATTGGAGACAAGTAACATCAGTCACGTGACTATTGTAGACAAGTAACGTGAGTAACTTTAACGGACAAGTAGCAATAGGAACGTAACTTTTTTGGACAAGTAACATTAGGTGTAATTATGCCGGACAAGTAGCAGTTGTAACGATACATATTGCGGACAAGTAACGTTAGTAACGCTGATAATGCGGAGAAATAACATAACGACTACAATTAACATTTCGAACGTTACTACTGCGGGCACACGGCATATTCATATTGCAAACAGATCATTACAAACACGTGCTAACAACGCAGTATCACTTTACAATTACTTAAACCCCTATCACACTAGGGCCGCGTTCTCACAGCGATCCCACGGCGTCCAAGAAAAATGCAGAACGCCGAGGTGCGCGCAGTACGATCGCAAGCATCGCCGCAGCAACGCAGTGGCATCGCCAGTAGACGCATTGGGATCGCTTAGAACGCCAAGCGACGGCGCGCACTTTGAGCATGCACAAAACAAACGCCGTAGCTCGGCGTTCTGATAAGAGCGCAGTGGGGTCGCCGTAAGGTCGCCATAGCAGCGCAGTAAGGTCTCCTACAACGCCACAGGAGCTCCGCGGGCGCGCACAGAGGTCGCAGTGCGAACGCTGTGGTTGTCGGTGGCGCTTGCACGGAGATTGTACGGCGTTCTCTGAGATGTCACTGCGTCTCTACCGCGCTTATACGGCGCTTATACGGAGTGTTATTTATTTTACTGCGCTCTTACAACGACTGTACGGAGCTGTCACGGCGATCATTGCGCTCCCAAGGCGCTTCTACCGCGTCCATCGGCGTTTGCATGACAAAAACGAACAAAATAGTATAAATGAATATATAGGTAGTGCAAACGAAGGTCTTCAACACGCCGTCAGCGCAGTGTGAGCGCCGTGAAAGCGCAGTGCACGCAGTGGAAGCGCCGTGAGAGCGCAGACAATCGCCAACAAGAACTCCGTAGGAACGCGATAGAACGCCATGGGAGCTCCGTAGCAACGCCTTGGTCGCTGTGAGGACGCCGTGACATCTCCATCTTCACGAAAAATATCAGATTTTTCTTGCGATCTCACGGTGTTCTGGAAAATTAAACAACGCCGTGCCAACGCAGTGGAAACGCGCTATAGTGTGACAGGGGCATTACACATAACAATGGGTGTCAACTGTATTAGTTTGACGGGGTTAATATCTATACTACGACCTATTGATTTTGATCGAAAAAGTCACACGAACTGAGATATATACAAACATGAATCGTATCAGTGATATTTTTCAGCAATACGTTTATGATGCATTGTTTGAAATTAATTTAAATATTCTATTTCCGTTTTAAAGCAATGATATCGAATGATATTACCGTTGATAAAAATAACACTTTCACGATGTATTGTAACGAGATCATGTTACTTAAATACCCCTGAACAATGGGTTCATTTAACGCCCATTCTCATTGTCAAATATTCCCTCTTTATTCAGTCAAACGTACTTTACCGTTTGATAAATAATTTAAGGTTAATGCTAGTTAATCGATTTACAAATTAATTTATACATAATGTATTGTGTATTAAAGTTGTCTTATACTATATTATAGGTTATTGAATTTGTATGGCTAAATATTACTTGGAACGAGTTGTTTTGGCAAAGGACGACGAGCTTGCGAGTCGTCCTGCGCCAAAACAACGAGTTCCAAGTAATATTTAGCCATACAAATTCAATAACCTTTTTATTGTATACTTTCATATTGTTTTCGATCAATGTTAATTGTATGACTATTACTTTTCATTTTATTTGTGTTATTTTTATAGCTTTTGGTGGAATTCCTGTCTTGTCATTCAGTTTCATTTTGTGTGGATGATTATTTTGCGCGAAAACGACGTCGACGTCGGATGACGTCATTGAAAACAACAAGCGATTTTCTAAAGTTTGTTTACCATTCGATAACGTTAAAAACAGTGGGTGAGTGACCATTTCAATTATTTTATCAATTTCTGCCATAAAAGGTTGAACAATAAAAACACGTATTTTTTTGTTGACACTATAGAAAGGATTCCGTTATTTTATTTGAAAGTAGTTCCTTATTTCTATTTCGCGGCTCTTAGCAAGCACGAGAAAAAGTTCCCGTGCAATATCAATGCGTGCAATATCGTAGAATATTGCACACTTAGCTCAATGCAAACTAAACGGGACAATATGAAAGTATACAATAATGTCTTTTATTGTATACTTTCATATTGTCCCGTTTAGTTTGCATTGAGCTAAGCGTGCAATATTCTACGATATTGCACGCATTCATATTGCACGGGAACTTTTGCTCGTGCTTGCTAAGAGCCGCGAAACAGAAATAAGGAACTACTTTCAAATAAAAATAACGGAATCCTTCCTATAGTGTCAACAAAAAATACGAGTTTTTTTTCAACCTTTTATGGCAAAAATTGATAAAATAATTCAAATGGTCACTCACCCACTGTTTTTAACGTTATCGAATGGTAAACAAACTTCAGAAAATCGCTTGTTGTTTTTAATGACGTCATCCGACGTCGACGTCGTTTTCGCGCAAAATAATCATCCACACAAAATGAAACTGAATGGCAAGATAGGAATTCCATCAAAAGCTATAAAAATAACACAAATGCAATGAAAAGTAATAGTCATACAATTAACATTGATCAAAATCAATATGAAAGTATACAATAAAAAGGTTATTGAATTTGTATGGCTAAATATTACTTGGAACTCGTTGTTTTGGCGCAGGACGACTCGCAAGCTCGTCGTCCTTTGCCAAAACAACTCGTTCCAAGTAATATTTAGCCATACAAATGCAATAACCTATAATACATTATGTATTGTGTATCAAAGTTGTATTATACTATATTGTCTTATACATTATGTATTGTGTATTAAAGTTGTATTATTCTATATTGTCTTATACATAATGTATTGTGTATTAAAGTTGTATTATACTATATTGTCTTATACATAATGTATTGTGTATTAAAGTTGTATTATACTATATTGTCTTATACATTATGTATTGTGTATTAAAGTTGTATTATACTATATTGTCATTCGTGTAAAACCGTTAAAGAAACTAACCCGCAAAATAACGGCAAACTACATGATCAGTCATATAATAATGTATATGCGCCGATTAAAAGTACCCGTTTTTTTCAAGGGTTCTTAACATATGAAGTGATTGAATACGTGTAAAATGAAATATGAACACAAGTCAATAATTGATTTGCAACTCATTGTTATTAATACATTATTTCACCCACCCCATATAAATGGTATATAAAACAAAACGTGTGTTTGATCATGTTTATACATGCATGCTGACCTGCTATGAGTGACCCTGGAGCTAAATTTGCAAACTTGGTTAAATGGAATGTAGCGACACAGCCAAACAAGCTCTTTTTTTGAGAGTTCTGAAAAACTTGGGAAAAGGTGAAAGAATTATCAAAATCGGATAATAAACAAAAAAGATATGACCATTTAAACGTTGTTCTGAAACGAATATGGGAGCCGCCATTTTTAGAACTATGACATCATAGTTCCATATTACCATATATAGAATATTGATAAATATCATTTAAAACGAAGAAAATCACTTTAAATGAATGCATTTTTTACTGGTCATGTAAAGCATTATTGCCATTAAGTATTACATATTTTGCATACAGCTGCTGTCATTTTTTTCCTATATATCAGTAATTGTTCATATTTATAAATTTTAGAACCGTGATGTCTTAGCTCTCAAAATGGCCGCTTCCATATAATCATATCTTCCTTGTTTATCATCAGATTTTGATAATTCTTTCACCCTTATTCAAGTTTTTTTAGAACTCTCAAAAGTAAAGATGGTTTGGCTGTGTCGCTACATTCCCTTTAACGTTTATGGAACTTAATCTTATTAATGCTGCTCTCAGCGTCGCGTCGCTTGCATTGTATTTCAGACTATTCAAAATATAGGCACTAACCTTTACAAACCAGGGGCGCAGCTGACCTGAAATACGTATATATGGCTTATTATTTTTAATTTAGCTTTGCGTTTTGGCGTATATCTGACTGAACACTTGTGTGGTATTTGAAGAAATATTTTTTGACAAATGTGAGAATTAACATTGGACAAAGTTGAATTACCTACCCTGTAAAATAAAACAATAAACAACTGTTGACACAACCCACCCCCTCCGGCTTTAGATTATATTGCATTTTTGGACTTTTTTCATTTTTCAAATTGCTGTATAGGCCCGGGCCTAAATGGCGTAATAGTAGCTAGGTCGATGTAAACAAGAAGTTGGTAGAACTAATGCATTAAATCACCCGATGCACGCAGGTAAATCCAAAATCGGATGAAAAATGAAGGAGGAGTTGAGCGGACAAGAAAGCGGGACAGACGGACATACATACGGACATTCGGGAAGCATAAAAAGGCAGTAAATATATGATTCTGCCTATTAGTCATGACAATGAGGGTGTTTGCAGATAGGCTGCGACTTTTATGGCTTTGTTTTGGGAGAAAATAACACATTTGCAGAAAATATGAGTTCTTAAAGTTTCTACCATTTACTATATTATTTTTAAAACATTGCCTAAGATTTATTTCTTGTTCAAAATGTTTAAATGTTTATCGGGACACATTTGCATTTTACATAAATGGGTTTAACGTCGTAAAACCCCCGCGAATGACGATTATCGATTATGAAAATGTATCGATATGTGAACAATAGTCACGTTATGAGCGTGAACCAAATGAAAGTCATGGTTGATAAGTTGGTAGGTAGTTGGTAGTTGGCAGTTGGTTATTCGAATAACCAACTACCAACCAGTTGCCAGTTGGGGATTCGTTTGTATTATTATAATAACAAGGGAATTTGTATGTCTTACTCAAGATTATATGTTAATACAAATAATCAACAACAAAAGGGAAAATTTTAATGTAAAATCTGAATCCCCAACTGGCAACTGGTAGCCAGTTGGTTATTCGTTGCGAATAACCAACTCAACTGGACATTTTGAACCGTCGACTGGCGAGAAAAAAAACCGATAAATTGATGAACAAAAATGACAAAGATGTGATTTTAATCAATATTAAAAGATTATTCACTGCATTTATTTATAAAAAATAATAACTTATACAACAAATCCGAATCCCCAACTGGCAACTGGTAGGTAGTTGGTTATTCGCGGCGAATAACCAACTGGATATTTTGAATCACCAACTGGCACGTAAATTCAATAAACTGATGAACAAACGCGTCAAACATGTGCTTATGATCAATATAACATGTTTTTCTTCATTGCATAGATATAAAAAAAAATTATAGTAGCGACTTATACAAAAATCCGAATCCCCAACTGGAAATTTTGAATCACCGACTGGCATATAAATTCTATAAATTGATGAACAAACGCCGAAAAGATGTGATTTTTATCAATACAAACTGTTTATCATGGCATACATTAATAAAAAAATAATAAAATAGCGACTTATACAACAATTCCGAATCCCCAACTGGCAACTGGTAGGTAGTTGGTTATTCGCGGCGACTGGATATTTTGAATCACCAACTGGCACGTAAATTCAATTAATTGATGAACAAACGCGTCAAACATGTGCTTATGATCAATATAACATGTTTTCTTTATTGCATAGATATAAAAAAAATATAGTAGCGACTTATACAAAAATCCGAATCCCCAACTGGCAACTGGTAGGTAGTTGGTTATTCGCGGCGAATAACCAACTGGAAATTTTGAATCACCGACTGGCATATAAATTCAATAAATTGATGAACAAACGCGGCAAAGATGTGAATTTGATCAATACAAACAGTTTATCACTGCAAACATTAACAACAAATTGATAAAATAACGACTTATACAAAAATTATGAATCCCCAACTGGCATCTGGTAGGTAGTTGGTTATTCGCGGCGAATAACCAACTGGATATTTTGAATTACCAACTGGCACGTAAATTCAATAAATTGATGAACAAACGGGTCAAACATGTGCTTATGATCTATGGCTGACTTTTGGTGAAATACTGTGGTAACTAGAGTAACTAGTGTAGTCACCAAAACTCAGTTCAGTATGGTTTGGTCTCGTATCTCCGGTGACCCAAGTAGTACCGGACTGAATCGACGGTAGAGGTGTAACACACCCATTGATTGTTGCATTGAGTTGTGTGTGAATTAAAATTTAAATGCCATGTTGTCATTCATATCTGGGCCCAAATTAAAAATGAATAACTTACATTCTCATCACAAATGACACATATGCTGCCAAAAAATCCACAGAAAAATGGGGGTCATGTATCTTCTAAGAAAGAACTTGTCTCATGAATGAATGGTCCCTTTAAAAACATAAACACTGAGATGCCATAATATTGTATTTATACACTCATTTCCATATAAGCAAAATAAATTAAAAACTCACAATTTTAACATGGCAATGCTTGAAAAATGTAACAAATAGATCAACAATGTGATATAAACCAAAAATAGAACTTTAAATTAGTGAAAATGCCTTTTTTTACAAAAAGAAATCAGAATTATTTATTGACGCCATTATGCGACTACCCCAGGCCGACACTTCCTGTGTTGCAATGGGTGTGCTACACCTAGAACCCGAGTCACAATTCGGAACACCTCTATGGTGTTTTCTCTCCTCCATTACTGAAGAGCTTACCAGAGAAACCAGACTGAACTGACTTTTGGCGACTACACTAGTTACGCTAGTAACACTAGTTACCACAGTATAATTCACCAAAAGTCAGCCTATATAACATGTTTTCTTCATTGCATAGATATAAAAAAAAAAAAAAAGTAGCGATATATACAAAAATCCGAATCCCCAACTGGCAACTGGTAGGTAGTTGGTTATTCGCGGCGAATAACCAACTGGATATTTTGAATCACCGACTAGCATATAAATTCAATAAATTAATGAACAAACCCGGCAAAGATGTGATTTTGATCAATACAAACTGTTTATCATTGCATACATTAATAAAAAAATAAAAAAATAGCGACTTATACAACAATTCCGAATCCCCAACTGGCAACTGGTAGGTAGTTGGTTATTCGCGGCGAATAACCAACTGGATATTTTGAATCAACAACTGGCACGTAAATTCAATAAATTGATGAACAAACCCGTCAAAGATGTGCTTATGATCATATAACATGTTTTCTTTATTGCATAGATATAAAAAATAATAAAATAGCGACTTATACAAAAATCCGAATCCCCAACTTGCAACTGGTAGGTAGTTGGTTATTCGCGGCGAATAACCAACTGGAAATTTTGAATCACCGACTGGCATAAAAATTCAATAAATTGATGAACAAACGCGGCAAAGATGTGAATTTGATCAATACAAACTGTTTATCACTGCAAACATTAAAAAAAAATTGATAAAATAACGACTTATACAACAATTCCGAATCCCCAACTGGCATCTGGTAGGTAGTTGGTTATTCGCGGCGAATAACCAACTGGATATTTTGAATTACCAACTGGCACGTAAATTCAATAAATTGATGAACAAACGCGTCAAACATGTGCTTATGATCAATATAACATGTTTTCTTCATTGCATAGATATAAAAAATAAATAAAGTAGCGATATATACAAAAATCCGAATCCCCAACTGGCAACTGGTAGGTAGTTGGTTATTCGCGGCGAATAACCAACTGGATATTTTGAATCACCGACTAGCATATAAATTCAATAAATTGATTAACAAACGCGTCAAACATGTGCTTATGATCAATATAACATGTTTTCTTCATTGCATAGATATAAAAAAAATAATATAGTAGCGACTTATACAAAAATCCGAATCCCCAACTGGCAACTGGTAGGTAGTTGGTTATTCGCGGCGAATAACCAACTGGATATTTTGAATCACCGACTAGCATATAAATTCAATAAATTGATTAACAAACGCGTCAAACATGTGCTTATGATCAATATAACATGTTTTCTTCATTGCATAGATATAAAAAAAAAATATAGTAGCGACTTATACAAAAATCCGAATCCCCAACTGGCAACTGGTAGGTAGTTGGTTATTCGCGGCGAATAACCAACTACCTCGAATAACCAACTGGAAATTGTCAACATCGTCATAAATTTATTGAATATACTTGCGAGACGTTTTTTTCTCATCCAGAAATCAATCTTAATTATATGTCTGTCGAGAAATTTTAGAGATATTGGATTTATTGTATTAGTCGTATCTAATTATTTTTTTAGAACATGTGCAATAAATAAACAGTTTATATTAATCAAAATCACTTATTCCCTGTGTTTGTTAATCAATTTACCAAATAGTTTCGACAGTCGGTTATTCAAAATGTCCAGTTGGGGATTCGGAATTTTTGTATCAGTCATTATTAAATTTTATTGTTTTTATAATTGTATGCAATAAATAAATAGTTTATACTGATCAAAATCACATCTTTGTCGTGTTTGTTCATCAATTTATTAAATCAACATGCCAGACGGTAATTAAAAATATCCAGTTGGTTATTCGCCGCGAGTTGCTGCCAGTTAAAGATTCAGATTTTTTTGTATAGGTCATTATTTTATCATTTTTTATAATTGAAAGGCAATAAATAAACAGTATTTATTGATCAAAATCACATCTTTGCCGCGTTTGATCATCAATTTATTGAAATTATATGCCAGTCGGTGATTCAAAATTTCCAGTTGGTTATTCGCCGCAAATAACCAATTGCCTGCCAGTTGCCAGTTGGGGATTCGCATTTTTTTGTATATGTCGCTAATATATATATATTTTTTATATCTATGCAATGAAGAAACATGTCATATTGATTATAAGCACATGTTTGACGCGTTTGTTCATCAATTTATTGAATTTACGGGCCAGTTGGTAATTCAAAATATCCAGTTGGTTATTCGCCGCGAATAACCAACTACCTACCAGTTGCCAGTTGGGGATTCGGAATTGTTGTATAAGTCGTTATTTTATTATTATTATTAATGTATGCAATGATAAACAGTTTTTATTGATCAAAATCACATTTTTGCCGCGTTTGTTCATCAATTTATTGAACTTATATGCCAGTCGGTGATTCAAAATTTCCAGTTGGTTATTCTCCGCGAATAACAAACTACCTACCAGTTGCCAGTTGGGGATTCGGATTTTTGTATAAGTCGCTACTATATTATTTTTTTGTATCTATGCAATGAAGAAAACATGTTATATTGATCATAAGCACATGTTTGACGCATTTGTTCATCAATTTATTAAATTTACGTGCCAGTTGATGATTCAAAATATCTACCAGTTGCCAGTTGGGGATTCGGAATTGTTGTATAAGTCGTTAATGTTTTATTTATTACTAATGTATGCAATGATAAACAGTTTGTATTGATCAAAATCACAACTTTTCCGCGTTTGTTCATCAATTTATTGAATTTACGTGCCAGTTGGTGATTCAAAATATCCAGTTGGTTATTCGCCGCGAATAACCAACTACCTACCAGTTGCCAGTTGGGGATTCGGATTTTTGTATAAGTCGCTACTATATTTTTTTTTATATCTATGCAATAAAGAAAACATGTTATATTGATCATAAGCATATGTTTGACGCGTTTGTTCATCAATTTATTGAATTAACGTGCCAGTTGGTGATTCAAAATATCCAGTTGGTTATTCGCCGCGAATAACCAACTACCTACCAGTTGCCAGTTGGGGATTCGGAATTGTTGTATAAGTCGTTATTTTTTTATTTTTTTTATTAATGTATGCAATGATAAACAGTTTGTATTGATCAAAATCACAACTTTGCCGCGTTTGTTAATCAATTTATTGAATTTACGGACCAGTTGGTAATTCAAAATATCCAGTTGGTTATTCGCCGCGAATAACCAACTACCTACCAGATGCCAGTTGGGGATTCGGAATTGTTGTATAAGTCGTTATTTTATCCAAAAAAAATTAATGTTTGCAGTTATAAACAGTTTGTATTGATTAAATTCACATCTTTGCCGCGTTTGTTCATCAATTTATTGAATTTTTATGCCAGTCGGTGATTCAAAATTTCCAGTTGGTTATTCGCCGCGAATAACCAACTACCTACCAGTTGCCAGTTGGGGATTCGGATTTTTGAATAAGTCGCTACTATATTATTTTTTTATATCTATGCAATGAACAAAACATGTTATATTGATCATAAGCACATGTTTGACGCGTTTGTTCATCAATTTATTGAATTTACGTGCCAGTTGGTGATTCAAAATATCCAGTTGGTTATTCGCGGCGAATAACCAACTACCTACCAGTTGCCAGTTGGGGATTTGGAATTGTTGTATAAGTCGCTATTTTATTATTTTTTTTATTAATGTATGCAATGATAAACAGTTTGTATTGATCAAATTCACAACTTTGGCGCGTTTGTTAATCAATTTATTGAATTTATATGCCAGTCGGTGATTCAAAATTTCCAGTTGGTTATTCGCCGCGAATAACCAACTACCTACCAGTTGCCAGTTGGGGATTCGGAATTGTTGTATAAGTCGTTATTTTATTATTTTTTTATTAATGTATGCAATGATAAACAGTTTGTATTGATCAAAATCACATCTTTGCCGGGTTTGTTCATTAATTTATTGAATTTATATGCTAGTCGGTGATTCAAAATATCCAGTTGGTTATTCCGCGAATAACCAACTACCTACCAGTTGCCAGTTGGGGATTCGGATTTGTTGTATAAGTTATTATTTTTTATAAATAAATGCAGTGAATAATCTTTTAATATTGATTAAAATCACATCTTTGTCATTTTTGTTCATCAATTTATCGTGTTTTTTTCTCGCCAGTCGACGGTTCAAAATGTCCAGTTGAGTTGGTTATGAAAGTCAGTTTCTACGTTGGTATTACTATGCTGGTTGAGTACGCTGGGGTTAATGTGTAACAATGAGGGCGTGCGGTCGATTAATCAGACCACTCGATGTGACTTATTTCTTTGTTTTTGGCGTAGGTTACACCTATCATACACGCACTATTTCTAGTATTTGACAACATGAATAATAAATGGCTTTGATGAAAAAAACTGTGGCCCCATTTACTAGGTGCAAACTATTTATATTAAGGAAGGTAATAACAAAGGCATAATGTTCATGATTAAACTTTAAAAATCGATATGTATTTGACGTAAAATATTATGAAATTTATACAGGAACTATATTGTTTGGAATGAATAATATCCACATTTTTTTTATATATATACAATTGATAAATCTGGTTATGCTTGCTTTACACATCGTTAACGGTAAGGTTGTATATAAGGCCAAATACAATACTAGGTGTGGTTCCGGTTTCCCGACCGACCCTGTTTTTAGGGCCCCCTAAACATTTATGAACCCTCAACAAAACAAAAAACAATAATAAAATAATCTTTTTAACATTTTGCATTTTATGTTTTCTTTTCTTCTTTTTTTAATTATTTCTTCTATCGGTTTTGTATCTCATGATATCAAAAAATATATATGTTTATTTATTTATTGGGTATAAAAATATAAAAAAAAGACAAAATATAAAATAAAATATTTTCCCTACCTACCCTATTTTTTTGAGCATGTAATAGGAACCACACATATAATTTTATTTGGCCTAACCACCAATTTAGCATACATCGACCCTTGGCGTAATCGAATGGTTTCCCAGTTGTAAAAATCGAGTCTCCTTTGATGTTGTTTAAAACGCATGTTGTCAAAATTGTATTCTATTTTGTTTTTGTATTTATTCAAAGTGTTTTTATGACTTTTAATGGAATATTTATGAAAATGACAATGTGGCAAAAAATCCATATCGAATTTGACTAGTCATTAATGTTTTTAATTTTATCATTGATTCGCGGCTTAACATAGTTGGGCTATAATGTAAATTAAAATGTTAAAAGGCTAGTACCTTCAAACGGTTAACTGTAAACCAATGTTTCTACTGTAAAATGCGAAACTGCGAAAAGTTCGCAAAGCACATTAAAGGGACTGGAGAAAAACGCAAGAGTTCGCGAAAAATATTATTAAAAGGACTGAAGGCAAAATGCAATAGTTCGCGAAGTATATTAAAGGCACGGGAGGCAAAACGATAAGTTTGCGAAGTATATTAAAGGCACGGGAGGCAAAATGCATGAGTTCGCGAAGTATATTAAAGGCACGGGAGGCACAATGCAAGAGTTCGCGAAGTATATTAAAGGCGCAGGAGGCAAAATGCATGAGTTCACGAAGTATATTAAAGGCACGGGGGGCAAAATGCATGAGTTCACGAAGTATATTAAAAGGAATGCATGGCAAAATGCAAGAGTTCGCGAAGTATATTAAAGGCACGGAGGCAAAATGCAAGAGTTTGCGAAGTATATTAAAAGGACGGGGGCAGATTGAAAGAGTTCACGAAAAATGTTATAGGGACGGGAAGCAAAATACATGAGCTAACGAAGTATATTAAAGGGACTGGAGGGAAAATACATGAGTTCACGAAGTATATTAAAGGGACTGGAGGCAAAATGCATGAGTTCACGAAGTATATTAAATGGACAGGAGGGAAAATGCAGGAGCTGACGAAGTATATTAAATGGATTGGAGGCAAATGTGTGAGTTCAGGAAGTATATTAAAGGCACTGGAGGTGATCTGTAAAATATATATATTCAAATGTGAATGAACCACCATTATAATGATTTTCAGTTTCACATAAAATGTTTTGTCCGGGTTAATTATTATATGTAAGGTTTAAAGGGACTTGTGGTAATCTTGACTTTTCAAAAACTTAGGCCCAGTAGTTCTTCGCATATACACTTAACACAACTGCTAACACCAGTATGTAATTTGTAAATATTTCAAAAGATGTTTTTACCTATATTTCTGAAACTTTGCCAAAAGGGACACTAACATCTAAGACACATTAATTGAAAATATAGATCAATTCAATATATATTGAGAAATATATATTTTTTCTGTACCATTTATTCAATCATTAATATTAATTCTAACAATAGTATATATCGAATTGTTTATTTACATATTACTAACAGGCATGTAAAACATGACTATATGATTCTGGAGCCAAAGGTAGGATATGATTCTGGAGCCGTAGGTAGGACATGCCTTATACGAGACCGGAACCAAGAGCAGGGCATTATTCTTATGATGTGACTTATTGAATGCTTGATTGTATTTTATAACTAAATATGTAAACCTATAATGGAATAAGACGAAAAATGAGTACTGAACATTTAATTTAATTATACGCACGCACGTTTAAAGTCAATAGGATACTCATCGAGACACATATGGTAATGATAAACACTTCAAGATTGCCGTGTGTCCCTTTAAAGCAGCATTAGCCGTAACTTTAGCGTATAAACTCAAAATAATTATGTTGACAAATATTGCACAACTACCATTAATGAATATTTACTAGACAGAAATAAGATGTGTTGACGGATTTCAATAGCGGTACAAAAAATAGTACTTGTCATTGTCGGAACCAATCAGATTTATTCCGTAGTAGTTTCGTATAATATTTTTTGAAATATCTTAACATTGTATGGTTTAAAAAGTGTTGCCTTTTCTAAGGCTCGAACCCAGAACCTTCGATTCAGTAGACACATAGTAGACGACGCTAAGTTGGTTTGTTGCGGCATTAACTAGTATATAACAGACGCCACGATCTGCAAACTGATTGGTTCTGATAAAGCGAACTCTTGTTTTGCGACCGAAATACGTATTTATTGAATTATACCCGATAGAAAAAATTAACAACTAATTCAACGTAATTTTTATTATTTAAAAAAAACACTTGGGAAAATACTGCATTATTGGTCAACAAATAAGGCGGTATTCATAACGTGACCCCAGAGCCCCAGTGACCTCAGAGCTTTATAGCTGTAGTAGCATATGCATTATTCCTACTTGTCTTTATCAGCTTGCCTGTATTAAAGTAACTATCCCGCCGACAACAGCCCGATTCTAAAACATATGTACACCGTTTCTAAACATACTGACGACAATATTTACATATTTTTAGAATTCAAATTCTATAGAAACCATATTAACGGCTTTAACCAGTCAGGCTAAAGCCCAAAACTGGGGTGTTGAATTAAATTAAGAGTTACCAACTTATAATGAATTTTACGTATATTCAATCAGGGATATTTTAAGAACCCATAAATAAAACTATACTTTTAATCGACACATGTACATTATTTTTTGACTTGAACACCTGGATAGGGTTTGGATGAACGATTTTGTAGTGTAAAGCCGTTATTTGGCGGGTTAGTGCCTTTAAATCAATTTTTGGTCTCCTATACTACTTGCGGTTTTTGCAAATAACTTAATTCATGAACATTTCATTTTGTTATTTTCATGACATCCATTGATACGGTGAATACACCGTTATTCGACATTTGAATAAATATTACTCAACCAGATTCGTACTACGGTTTCAGAAAAATCTCATTTTAATACTCACTTAGAAAACTGAGTAGAGGATGAGGTTGTACTATATTTTAAAATGACTAAATTATTACTTCATTTTATTTCCTATTATTTCCTATTATTGTTTACCTGTTTCTTGTATTATATTAACCCTTTTCATCGCTATAAACGCCGACAGTATTCAGGCACTTACATAAATGCTTGTAGCAACGCTAATTGTAAAACGTCGCTAAATTAAAAAACTTGTGTCGCTAAACGTAATAAGGGTGGCTAAATGTAAATACAAACGTCTTTAAATGTAAAAACATGAACGTCGCTAAATCTAATAAAAAAGGAGCTAAATGTAAAAACATTTTTTTGTTGCTAAGTGTAAAAGGAAAAAGCTATTTATGTAAAACATGTATATAGAACAGTACTGTATGTATTGGAAGATGTACGTATGTAAATACTTTAACATATTAAACACGGTATACGATGAAACGAATCTGTTGTATGTACACGATTATTCACACAGGATAGACACTATTCGGTCAGAACGGATTCGTGGTTTCGTTATTGATGTAGTTGCGTCTAAATAGGACAATTATTGTGTGGTTAAATGGGTTTTGTGTTATATACTGTAATAAATTGTACGAAGTTATTTGAAAATCCGTCAATTATTGTCAGAGTTATGAAGCGGACACGAGTGTACAGACGAACGGATTTTGACCTTTGACCTCTAAGTGTGACCTTGACTTTGGAGCCACGGACCTGGTTTTTGTGCGCGACACGTCGTCTTGTTGTGGTGAGCAATTGTGCCAAGTTATTTGAAAATCCGTCCATTATTTTGAAAGTTATGAAGCGTACACGATTGTACCGACGAAAGGACTATATGCCAACCTTCGGGGGCATAAAAAAGTAGTAGTAGTAGAAGGTAGTAATGGTAGTAGAAGTAGTAGCAATATCAGTAGCAGTAGTAGCTGTGGTTACCATAGCTCAAATGGCCTTGTAGCATTGCTAAATGTAAAAATGTCGCTAAATGTAAAAAGGGTGGATTGAGATTTCGAAAAATGTGCAATATTGTAAACACACAAAATAACGTGATACTATACTATCAAAAGATGGTGGAAAGAGGGAAAACATAAAATAAAATTAAAAAAATTTCGTCGGAAGGACGTCAAATAAAAATAAAAATGATCAAATTCCCGACTGAAAAATAAAATTCCTAATTTTGTTTTATCGTTGGAGGATTCGTAAAACGAACAATAAAATAAAAATGCCCTATTTCCCAGTTAATGTCAATATAAGATATCTCCATGTAGTTACCTACCACAGGGATGGAGGGAAACATCGATAGGTGCACCATTTGGAATATTTTAAATGAAATGGGGATTTACGTCGGGACACAATCCTAACAATGAGACGAGACAAAGAATGAAATTCCATGCCTCTGTCAGGGAGCGAAGCCACGAGGGACGGAGGTCTGCAGCTCTAAAGTGTACGGACTCATCCTAAGAGCTACCAAGGCCGCAGTAGAATGTCAAACAAGTTAAATGTACGTAAAATACTAAATGATTCTACATTTGATGGTAAACCTCTTACCGAACTATGCAACCTACCTTAATATTTGTACACTTTCTGTTTATTTATTTTCACAAGTATACACTGATGGCGCCTGCACGTTTCCGGCGGCGATCCGAGGGAATTGGGTAAGCTCGGAGAAGGGTACCCTGAACTTTACAGAGGACACTTTGTGGAACTATCCCATCCAACCAATAACCGCCTCTATTACCAGTCTATCTTTCACATGCAATGAGAAAAGTGAAAATAAATACTTTCTACAGTAAGTATATCGCAAAGAATGTATGTTTATATAGCTGATCCATATTGCCATCAACAGGCAGTTTTCTGAGATGACGGACAAGTATATAATTATATAACTTTCATATTTTGAGAATCGAAATTCCATAGACACTGTATAAACGGCCAAACCCAAAACTGGAGCGTCGAATTAAAGGGAATGTAAATATACAGACAAACGATCGTTATTAATGTAAACATACAGACAAACGATCGTTATTAATGTAAACATACAGACAAACGATCGTTATTAATGTAAACATATAGACAAACGATCGTTATTAATGTAAACATACAGACAAACGATCGTTATTAATGTAAACATATAGACAAACGATCGTTATTAATGTAAACATACAGACAAACGATCGTTATTAATGTAAACATATAGACAAACGATCGTTATTAATGTAAACATACAGACAAACGATCGTTATTAATGTAAACATACAGACAAACGATCGTTATTAATGTAAACATATAGACAAACGATCGTTATTAATGTAAACATACAGAAAAACGATCGTTATTAATGTAAACATACAGACAAACGATCGTTATTAATGAGACTTCTTAACAACTGCGGCACTGATGAAATAATTATCTAAATTGGATGATAAACAAATTGAAGGTTCTTTTGTAACGGATATGGAAACCGCCATATGACATCGCAGTTCTAAATGAACAAAGAGTGGAATATGGAAATGAGGTGTAATATAATGCATTATCCGGCCAGTAAAGGAGTTTGCATTCATTTGCAGCGCTTTTCTTTGCTTTAACTATTTATCAATGTGCCATATATGAACTATGACATCATATTTCTCAAAATGGCGGATCCCATTGGTTTTTGAACAACTTTCAATTGGTCTTCATGTCTTTTTTGTTTATTATCCGATTTTAATAATTCTTATACATTTTTCAGAACTCTCAATAAGGAAGATTATTTGTCTATATCACTACATTCTGTTTAAGAGTTACCATCTGATAATTAATGTTACGCATATTCAAACACCTGAACCCTGGCTAGAGTTTTGATATAGAGTCATATAGAGTCATTGTGCCGTTACTTTGCGGGTTGTCTTTTATTTCATTTATTAACACGTGTATACAACACTGTAAATTTCCAATGAAGTATGCCGTTTGATTTAATAAAAAGGCGCAAAATTGCAAATAGCCGTATGTCATTGCTGTGAGATATATAGCAGAGCAAAGGCCTAAACTACTATTATCCAGAATAATCAAATGCCTAATTGTCCGAACCAATCAGATTTATTCCGTAGTAGTTTCGAATAATATTTTTTGAAATATCTTAACATTGTATTGTTTAAAAAATGTTGCCTTATATAAGGCTCGAACCCTGACCCTTCGGTTCAGTAGACACATAGTAGACGACGCTCTAACCGACTGGAGCAGTCGGTTTGTTGCGGTATTAAATAGCATATTACATATGCCACGATCTGCAATCCGATTGGTTCCGATAATTTGGCATGTGAGCGACCTCTTTCACATGGCTTTATTATACTCACATACCGCAAGTTATGTGATAAATGTAAATTTTCTTCTTATTACTTTACAGATCTACGACAACGTTTACTCTCTTTGGCTTCCAATTTAGGGCATACCTGTGCCTGGAGTTCGACAAAATCTCCGACTACAAATTTACCTATCAAGTTGCAAACGGTAATTTTCCTCAAGAAATATATCTATTGTTTAGTTCATAAAGCTTATTCCAATTTATGATTATATGATGTCGTATTGTTTGCCACATTTATTATTTATTTCTGGATTTATGATACATATGGTGATACATATGGTGATACATATGGTGATGCATATGGCAGAATCTACCTCAAGTCGATTTGTGATCAAGACCCAATACAGATCTTGAAAAGTAACTATTGTTGATAGTTCCGTAACACGTGCCTAGCCTCGGGCAGCGTAACACGTGCATGACCACCGGCGATGAACTGCTGATCAGTCGGGGCGACATTTTCCAGCCGTCATGCAGCACTAAACTAACACTAGTTAAATACTGTAACAGAGATCCCCTGGAAGCAACAATTAGCAGCCAGAGAGACACGTAGAAGAATCGGCTGTATTGAGTCTGTTCATGCGGGGTAATATTAGCTGCAACACCTCTCACGCCCATTGTACCTGTGTAAAGCTGTAAACACATATTTCGTTTATATAAATAATACACAATTATGAATTACTTCAAATGCAACTTTCGTTTATTTCAATAGTTATTTGCATTAACAGGGGCTTCTATAGGTAGATCTGTTATATCGATGTGGTTGATTAAACTATATTGCTCACATCAATCTCAAGACACTGCGTCTAAAACTGTCTCGCCTCTCACTGTTTCGGGTTCGAATCCCACTGGCAGCCCAACTTGTCAAGTGAGAAAGTGTCAGTTCTTACGGATGGCGGGAGGTATACAATACTGGTTTTGTCCACACAAAATATCAACCGTCATATATAGCCTAAAATGTGCTAAAAATTACGTAAGACACCATTCAAACAAATAAACCCATATCAAACGCCTTATTCTACCTGCAGATGTAGATGCAACCACTTCAGAACGGTTTTATGTTGCCGTCAATTTGGCTAACCCTGATATTGCCACTGGCTGTAATCGAGCGGAACCCTACGAGACAGCCACATTCAATGTCCTGTTAAAGGAAGGTAACGACACGTTTTAAAGATCTTACTAGCGATTTTATATTAATAATGAGCATCCCAGAAAAGGGATGGTTTTATAATGATCATAAAACACATTGGTTCAGAATAATTAAGTTAATATTAAAATTACATTTAATGTGGAGATTCAAGAAAAGTGCATAACACAATTGGACTTTCTAATTAATCATAGAATAGCTACCTGCCTCGAATGTGAGTTATTTATTAAGTAACATTTATTTATACATTTGCTAGATGACATCAGAGCAGAGCATTATATACTAAAGGAAAAAAGAAACGCAACTCGGGAATTTCCACTATATAATTTATAATACTGCACACGTAATTCCACGTATTATTCCGGAGAAACCCCAAGATGTCTTTTAGGACTTTTAATCACAATACACTTTGCAAGACGAAATTGACAAATGTTGAAGTTCCGCTTTAAACAATTTGAGCTATTTCAGTACTGTATTTAATGTACAGAGACTGGCAAACTGTTACATCTACCAATAAGCAAACTTTGAATGGATAACATTTGATGTGTCATGTGCTGTTTTAGTACTTTTTCCGAAAGGAAATGTCTAATGTAGCCATGTACCATTCGATTAACAGCAGCATACTTATACATACACTGAACACAATTCATAATTACTTACTTTTGTATTTTTCCTTATTTTCTTATTTTAAATATATTTTAGAATAGCCGTGTGATAAGTAATTTGTTTTGACCAGTAGTTTGCAAAATATTTATTTTTTCTTTAAATTGTTATTTGGTTTGAGAATTAGGCTCCCTTTAAATATGAAAACATTGTATGTACTGAAAAAACACATAACCTTGCATCGAAGTCCGTTTAAAGTTATGAATTTCTTGAAATTGGTAGGAAATAATATAAAACAACATACAAGTTTGACCCATGTATTGCAGATATTCCGTCTATAATAAAATAAAACATGGATAATCGTAAATTACCTCCCTTTTAATTGAATATCGTTTGAAATTCAAGTAACAGTAATTTAGCGTTAAAGGGAGTACATCAGGCTTTTCAAAGGGGTCTAGGTGTCCGATTTAAAATTGACAAATAATGATATCTTCTATTTTAAAGCGCCTAAACATAATGAATGATCCTAAAAATGACCCCTTAGTTACAAGGAAATTCATTCTGTACAGTAATACATGCTATCCTAGGTTACGCACCAGGGTTAATTTCAGCATTGTCAGCCCTATTCCGTCCTAGCTATATGGTGTATTCGAAGTTTAAACCTTAACAATATGGTTCGAACATCATATTTTGATGGATATAAGTGTTTTATCATGAACTGGAACATTTTTATAATTTAAGATAATTCTAGAAAAATCCTGATGTACTCCCTTTAACGTTAAATATTCAGAAAATTTCTTTTTGCAAACGCATTTGTAGTGTTAATGCCAGTAAAACATGATGTCAAAATAGTCTTAGTCCACATATTTTAGAATCAGGAATATCAAAAGCTGCGCTAATTCGAAAACTCCTATGTATCAGTTGTATAAAAGTTATAATTTATTTCTAAGAAAACACATCGACTTGAAAGTTTTAACATGTGTTCATGCAATCAGAGCAGACGATTTAAACTCGTTATTTTGCAGTTCAACCGTATCTCTAATCAAGCATGAAATACACAGAACAATGAGAATATTATTGACTTTTTCTTAGGTGAGCATTTAGGAATTTTGACTAGTATATATATATTGGAAATTCACCGGTTTTTTTTCGTTTTTTCTTTAGTATATATGTATGACAAGAAGGTCCGCCTGTCGGCAAAAAGCGTCTCGCCTAAATGGTTTAACAACATTAAATGCGTGTGTTTGGTTGTCTGTGTTCTGTTAAATATGGTGGCTGATTTCTGCCATTTGTCGTCTTTTCGTCTTGTCGTTATTTCGCCGCGAAAAGACAACAGAACGAAAAGACGACAGGACGAAAAGACGCCAAATGCAGCGCGAAAAGACGACAGAACGAAAAGAGGACAAGGCTACATTTTGGACTATTAGACCTACTTTTAAACGGGGAACGCAAATGACCAAACATATAACCATATAGAACATTACAGGTGCAATTACATCCGGTTTGGCAGAATCTACATGTCCCTACGACATCTTACACAAATATTCCAATGGAAGCCTGACGTCTGCAGACGGTAGTAAGACGTGTGTAAATACCAGCCTGAACGTGTGTGAAGATAGAACAAGGATGATTCAGACTTACGACCCGTCTTGTGATTCATCACTGAAATTTGCAAGTAAGAAAAGTAACAAACCGATCTTGTTATGGGACTCAAAGTATGTAATAGGATATTCACCACCATTAGGAAACCGAAAGGGAGGGAACGTAGCGATCGACCGGGTTTCTGAATGGTGAAGAATTCTGTTCATAGACTCTATCCGACTTATTGTTTAACATAAGTTTATCGATAGTCTCTATATAGGTCACGCTCTAACCTGCGAATAGCGCTGGTAGTAATTCTTCATAAATAAATGTAGACAGCTTTTGAAATTCTGAGCCATCTGATAAAAAGTGGTGTAAACGCTAAACCAATTCAAGAGCCACTATACAAAGGAGCATTTCCAGCAAAACATCCAATCAGTTTTTAAAGTATTGTTATTTACAATTTTACCCACGATGAGTCAGATCTCATAATAATTATATACTCGTGTTATATACACTATATACTCGTGTTATATACACTGATCCTGAATATACTCGTGTTATATACACTATATACTCGTGTTATATACACTGATCCTGAATATACTCTTGTTATATACACTGATCCTGAAACGTTGCCACTGTAGAGAATGATGCTTACACATTTAGAAAAGACTACCACAGCGCCATCTATGACAGTGCCAGTTTAATCAATGTTGATATACATACAGGTGAAGGCACATACATCTGTCTACAGGAGATGGCTAATGAAACATCGGGTGTGACATATTTACATGTCTGGAACAATGATACGACGCTGGCGACAGGCATCAGAAGAATAAACTGTTATGTAAGTTGCTTGTACATGTAGTTCATGATATTAGTCTGACGTATTTACTGATCTGGAAGGAAAATACGACGCTGACGTCAGGCGACAGGCGTTCAATGAATCTACGTTAAGGACGTCAGGCGACAGGCGTTCAATGAATCTACGTTAAGTTTGTGCTATTCGTCTGATGTATTTACTGACATAAAACAATAATACAACACTGACGTCAGGCGTCAAGCGTGAATTAATATTATGTAGTTGTGTGTAGTTTAAACTATTTTTCTGTTGTATTGACAACAATAGATAACGTAATTCGTCAGAAATATTTATACGTCAAAAACATTACGTGGTCCGAGTATTAACTTTCATACCCCATCCAACCCCTTCTCCATGAAGCGAAAACGGGGTTGCTGGGGTATGATATAAAACCTTATTTTTAGCTTAAAACGTTTGCATATTGTAAAATTAAAACATTTAAACATGTTTTATTGTCGAAATATACGTTATAAAATTCTGCTAATATAAGCTTTCCTATCGCTTAATGGAATTAAGGCAGGACCACGTAATGAAAATCATACGGCCTTAAAGTCAGGTTTTCAATTATGTAAGTTGCTGTGGTTTACAGTCATTCGTCTTGTTCACGTTTCTTGTTATATTAGTTTCATATAGAACATCAATGCTGTTTTTGCTAAGAATTTTCGAATATGTTCCTGCCTGTCGATTTTGATTGCTTTACGTGTTGACTATTGTATCAATTTAAGGTAAACATATTTAAAGGTACGCATACTTTAATTATTGTGTTGTGTACATATTAAACTACTTTGTATTTATATTTTAACATAATAAGTGTAGTTTGATGCTGGAAACCATAACTAAACATCTCTCTCCAGGCATTTGAAGCAATGGATCAGACAATGGTGGCCACATTGTACCCAGGGGCTTGCTTGATATCCCAGACATCCACATCTGTGACAGCTCCGGGGATTGTCGTGGAATACAACACAATAACCAGTAAGCCTCTACAATACATGTATATCTAGAAGTGTATATTGGTTCAAATACTAATCTTTTTTTCCCCAGATTTCTTTCATTATACAAATGAGAAAAATAGTCCTATAGAAATCACAGCACCCAAAAGCAATGACACCGTAGGTTCGCACTCCACCACAGACAAGGAGCAAATTAAATGCACAATGAAAAGGACAATACAAAACACAACGAGTGGTGTAGACTTATTGTCCACGTATAGGATAGAGGCTTTGAAGAGGAATCTTCACCATTAAGAAACAGAAAGGGAAGGAGCGTTGCGAACGACCGCGGTTTCTTAATGGTGAACATTTCGTTTCATAGACTCTATCCGGCTTAGTGTTTACGATAGGTTTTATCGATAGTCTCTATATAGGTCATACTCTAAACCATGAAGTGTGCTGGTAGTACAATCTTCACGAATAAATGGTGCAAGTATTTGAAATTCTGAGCCATCTGATTGGTTTAGAAAGTAGAATAAACACTAATGTAATTATGTGTTCCATTAGTTAATTTGGAAGATTATGTTTTAATCTGAATGTAATTCAGGACTATTACAAATTGGCTTTAAATTTTATATTACATTTCTTGCAACGATTAACAGTATTTCTGAGGGACGGAACAGTGGTAATTCCAACATTTCAAAATTATTCCATAGGGAAATATTTCAATTAGTGGGATATTTTTAAACTTCTTTTTTTTTTTTTTTTTTTCAACTATATAAGTATTAAATAATCACGCTTAAAACATGAGAAAATGACATAACTTAGCGACATTCGCAACATCTCGTAAACTTTTTCGAAGCATAACTCGAATGTAACTCAAAGGTTTCTTATTGATAGCGTCATCCTAGCATGACGCGCAAAGATTTCCACCCAAACGAATTTGCATTTAATATCGTTATCATCAAAGTTTTGCAATGTCATTTAGCCGATTTCTCCACCTCTAGTTTATTTACATGAAAGCAGTGATAAAACCTTCATATGTATTGTAAATAACAAACATGCAACGGACATTATACACCAACACGTATGGCAACGGCTTTATTGTTTATATAGCAACAGCTAAGCAACAGTGCACTATTTTCAGTGCCGTTGCCTTCCGACTAACAGAATGTCCATATTTTGAACAGGCCTGATTCCGAAAGATGACGGGATTGGCCTAGTTTTTACGATTTAACTTAGCGAATGACGTAACACAATTGCGTTAACGTCATGAGATTTTGTTACGATTCCAAACGTTGTATTTTATGATTCCCAATGATTACAAAAGAACTGAGACTGTTAATAAATCCACAAGAAAATTGTATATGAGACCATTTAAGAGAGTTCAACAGTTTATTATCCAGTTTGTAAAAACTTCAATTCCCTGATCCGCATTATTCGGTGTCACTAACGACACACGCGAAGGAACTCCATGATGCGCAGTGAAAAACTAGCTCTAATAAGGAAGTTAACATTATAAAAAAAAAAGAAAGAAGATAATATAATTCAATTACCATGTGTTTTCAATACAGAATTTCTGTCCCTTATTGAAAAATGTCATATTAATTAAACACTATACAATTTTATCATATAACGTCCCTTGTTAGCAGTGTCGAACACCCATTTAATATTCTATTGTATGACACACGTGTAATACAACCTGGAACGATTTTGATTGGTTGAGTTAAACCTGTAACACTATGCAAGTTTATTAACTGTAACTATTTTATTTATTACAAATTCACCCAGATCTGAGTCATAAACTTGTTATTTGTGACAGCTTATAAAAATAATGCACTTTATTCAAAACATTGTTGTTGTTTGTTAAAAAGTTGGCGTAAACTGCTATTTTGTAAAGAGGTAAAATACGAACTCTTTTATAGGCAACGTTATGTGTGAGACGCGACGTAACGACGTCACATATTTTATGACGTTTTGGCGCTAAAGTGTGTCTGACGTCGTGGCGGTTCTATGTCCATTGAATTATTTTTTACTAATTTGATTGCAATGTTATGTAATAAAAAGGATCTTAAACTCGTTCCCATTCCATATAAGATTTATGAAACTCGTTATGAATTATTTTTAATTTTAACTCGCCAAAAGACTCGTTAAAATTAAAATAATTCATAACTCTTTTCATAAATCTTATATAAAATGGGAACTCGTTTAAGATCCTCTGTATATTGTATATGTCATAGAGATATACACTGAGCAAAATAAACACATAAAGCACATGCCGTAATGTCCATAGACGAGATATAGAGCCGTGTATGTTCGGGGTCAATGATAAAAGGACTTAGATATGACAAATAATAATGCTACAAAGTCATTTGTAAACACAGTCAGGATCATACTTTTATAGGTTATTGAAATCGTTCTTATTTCAATGAAAAGGGAAGAAATTTTAAAATTACAAAATTTGGAATGTTTTTGCGAAGTTGAGAATAACAATCGTCTGTAATCTAACAATCGTCTGTGATGTATAAATTGTTTGTGATCACATTTAAGCGTTTTTTAAACAATGACAGAATGCAATTCTTGTCAATTTCAAACATTGAATTTGTTCAAAGCAATGCGTTTGCTTAAGGAAAAAAGTGGTTTTTAATATATGGGAGATAATTCTGATACTTCGCTTTGAAAATAATAAAATAAGACAATTGTTTTAAAATCACATCTCGAATATTTTCAAACAGTTATACCAATGGTCACATGTTTAATCTATTACCCTAAAAACTCGTGCGAAACTTTTTTTGTTCAGTATATATTACAATTTACAACTATGGCTTTCACAGGTCGCAACACCGTACTGATAACTTTTTTCTTATTTCATCTTTCAGAAACCTGCCGTAAGTATCTTACTTGCTCTAATCTATCCTACACATTATATAATTAGTAAATACGAAATAAATTCTGCGTATATATCCTTATATAGTGTTTAAATAATTAAAAAGTGTTCTTTTTTCTGCTTTTAACATGTTCTTATACATATGTCCTCAGCATTGACATATTATTACTGTTTTCCTGTTGGTAACATTTATTTAGATTACGAAACATATTTGTGTCGATACAGCCTTTATTTCCGTTGCAGAATCAATTGTAGAGAGTGGACCCCAAACCGTGTATATTGTCGCCATTGTGTTCGGTGTTCTGGCTGCTATTTTGATTATAATTGTTACGGTTTGTGTTATAATTGAAACGAAATGTCGCTGCATCACCAAATTGTGTAGAAAGAAATCAAAGATAGGTCACTCGGAGATCTCACTGGGTTCCTCGTCGGAGAATGGGTTGGAGGCTTACTTGAGAACAGTGCGTCGTGACCAGCCACCGGGTGTGTTTGTTGCTAGGAAACCAATCAAATTAGGACCAATCATTGAGCCGTATTTAGAGCCACCTGCTAAGGTAGAACTACTTTACGACGTGGAACCAAGACCTTCTAGCAGTAGACTGATGTTTCGAAGTTCTTTATTTTTGAGCCAACTTAGTCTGAAAAATATTTGAATTTATCACATAACTTAATATTTGAATATGTAGACTATCTAGAATATTCAGGACCGCACAACGCACTGACTTACCACTATGTCAACAACGCACTGACTTACCACTATGTCAACAACGCACTGACTTACCACTATGTCAACAACGGACTGACTTACCACTATGTCAACAACGCACTGACTTACCACTATGTCAACAAAGCACTGACTTACCAGATGTCAAGAAATGAGATAAAACACGTATATGAAATAGCCCGATGCGGTGCATTACAACTGATAATGTGTGGTCAGTTATTCAATGGCATTAAGGATACACAGGCCAATCCAGTGATTGCGTCGTTTTTTTTCCAGATACAAATCACTCAACACTTCTACATACATTTTTTCTCTAAACCTTCTTTACTATGATAATAATATTGTATTGCTTTTGTGTCTACGATACTTTTGAGATCGTGTAAAATTTGCGGCGATACGTAGTTTTTAATTAAAGCTTTGCATTTGTACTAATATTAAATGTTATTTTCAGAAATATCTTATTTCACGTCTGTGATATTGCTGTTTATGACAGAACATGTTTTGTGTGTGTTTTACGGTGAAAGAAACGTTTTTTCTAAAGCCATTCTGTGATATGATGTTATGATTTTGTGTGTGCAAATAGGACATGTGCATGTAGACTGTGTTTTACGATGAAAAAAGGTTGAACAAAGTTGTATGTAACGCATTAAAACTCAGTTAAAAGTAGATAGGATTTGTTTATAATTGATGCTAACATTGCCCCCATAATTATGTATAAAGTGAGGTTTATGTGTACGCATCTCATAATTTTGTATAAAGTGAGGTTTATGTGTGCGCCTCTCATAATTCTGTATAAAGCGAGGTTTATTTATGCAACTCCCATAATTCTGTATAAAGTGAGGTTTATGTGTGCATCTCTCCTAAATTTGTTAACGCTATGTTACACATATATAATGAGGTTATTTTAAAGTATACTAAAGGAAAAAAGAAACGCAACTTGGGGAATGTTCGATATATAAATAGAGAAAGGACAAACCTGTGCTGTTTTAGACTTTTTAATCACAGTACACTTTATAACACGAAATTCATAATTATTGAATTTCGGCTATGAAACATTTGAACCATTTTAGTAATGTATTTAATGTAGAGAGATCGCAGTATTTTACTTCCTAAGTTTACTCACCTGCTTGGGCCAAACGCGTATTCTATTGATAATGAAACTTTGAAGTCAACATTTGGTGCGTTATATGTTGTTTAAATCGTGTTTTTTCCGGAAGGAAAGATCTAGCATAACCATGTAACTACAATTCGATTAAGCACAGCATATTATACATACACTATATAGCGGACATTCCCGAGTTGCGTTTCTTTTTTCCTTTAGTATATTCAGCATAATACTAAGCCGGATGTTCGGGACATACGTTAAGAGTTTCAAAAATCAGAAATGTCATTCAATTCAACTTTTAATACGGAATTGCGAAATATGGCCCTATAGAAACCACAGCACTCAAACGCAATGGCACCGTATGTCCGCACTGTACAACAGACAATGGCACCGCATGTCCGCACTGTACCACAGACAATGGCACCGAATGTCCGCACTGCACCACAGACAATGGCGCCGTATGTCCACACTGTACCTCAGACAATGACACCGTATGTCCGCACTGTACCACAGACAATGGCACCGTATGTCTGCACTGTACCACAGACAATGTCACCGCATGTCTGCACTGTACCACAGGCAATGGCACCGCATGTCCCCACTGTAGGTTTACCACCACCAATTACATGTAAACCTCCGAGGTGTAATCGAATGTAGTTCCTATTATAAAAAGTAATCCTTCCTTTTTCGATGGAAATGGGCATTATAAGTAGGGGAAAACTGCCCATTTCTATTCGATTTTGTGGTTATATGTATAAGAAGCGTATTAATAGGTTTTACTGGATCACTGATGAACATTTTCGAAATTTCGACTCTATGCTTACACTTTGTGAGCAATGAAAACAGTCGATCAATAAAAACAGCTGTACCCTTGACCTGTTTAGTAAACAAACAAGAACTTTCTTACATGTCTTGTGACCCTCGTTTTCTGGTGATTTTTCAAGTGGAAAAATAGTTTTCTATATGAACATTACACTGCTGCATTATCCATACATGAGTTGAATTTGCAGCAAATCATTAATATGTGACACTTTAACATTGGTGTCTATGGGGAAAATAATTAGTGCTTTCATACCTGTACCACAGACAATGGCACCGCATGTCCGCACTGTACCACAGGCAATGGCACCGCATGTCCGCCCTGTACCACAGACAATGACACCGTATGTCCGCACTGTACCACAGACAATGGCACCGCATGTCCACACTGTACCACATACAATGGCACCGCATGTCCACACTGCACCACAGACAATGGCACCGCATGTCCGCACTGTACCACAGGAAATGGCACCGCATGTCCGCGCTGTACCACAGACTACATCAAATGAGAAAATTCAAGTCAATGTGTTACACATCGAGTACTTTCAACCATTGAGGTGAGCTATTACAATTAGTTTGTTGAGATTAGGTCTGGCCTAATTATTTATATTTATTTTATTTTTATTACTAGATACATTAATCAGCGTGTAACTAGCTTTGCGTTTTATTTGTTGAGTTCTTAAATTTTCGTTAATATGAGTGAAAATAGCTACTATTATATATGAATGTTGACATTTGCTTGTGTGTGAAACCACAGGAACTGGTCACTTTTAATTTTTGCCTTCTATTATTATAATTGTCTATAAAGGACTTTAATGGGAAATTTTGGAAAATGCTGGGGATCTTTTTCAGAGGTCAAGCAGACGTTCGAAACAATCTCAGTTACATGCACACTATATACTAACATGTGCAGAAATAAATTTCCTATCCAACAATACCTTTCTTCCTACGATCCCTTGTAAATTCGCTGAGATATCCGAGTTCAAAGTCACCAAAGTGCAATTTCAAGCTGCACGTCGTTTGTCTATGTCCCCTATGTAAACAAATGAAATTTACCGAAAATCAGGTGTCCGTTAATTCCGTTAATTTCGGCGCAGTATTCCAGCTTCAAATCACAACCAATTCACTAAAGTAAAGCACCGATACGTAAATAAATCCATATTTTATCAGTTTGCATAGTCCGTATCACGAAAAAGTCACATAACAACGAGCATTTCGCCACTTGTTATCGGCACCAGCAGACTTTACAAATGAAACCGCCATTTTCAAATGAATTACGGGGCCGAATGACGTCAAAATGCGAACCTAACAGCTATGGTAAAAAAACAAACTTTTTAAAATTATTCTTGAATATATTATTAAATATGCTTGTGCTTATCCATAACACTATTATTGATTATAATAGTGTTATGGATAAGCACAAACGTATTTTCTAATATATTCAAGAATAATATTAAAATGTAAAAATACTTACCATAGCTGTTAGATTCGCATTATGACGTCATTCGGCCCCGTAATTCATTTGAAAATGGCGGTTTCATTTGTAAAGTCTGCTAGTGCCGATAACAAGTGGCGAAATACTCGTTGTTATGTGACTTTCTCGTGATACGGACTATACAAACTGATAAAATATGGATTTATTTACGTATCGGTGCTTTACTTTAGTGAATTGGTTGTTATTTGAAGCTGGAATACTGCGCCGAAATTAACGGAATAAACGGACACCTGATTTTCGGTAAATTTCATTTGTTGACATAGGGGACATAGACAAACGACGTGCAGCTTGAAATTGCACTTTGGTGACTTTGAACTCGGATATCTCAGCGAATTTACAAGGGATCGTAGGAAGAAAGGTATTGTTGGATAGAACATTTATTTCTGCACATGTTAGTATATAGTGTGCGTGTAACTGAGATTGTTTCGAACGTCTGCTTGACCTCTGAAAAAGAACACCAGCATTTTCCAAAATTTCCCATTAAAGTCCTTTATAGACAATTATAATAATAGAAGGCAAAAATTAAAAGTGACCAGTTCCTGTGTGTGAAACAGTGTTGACATACGTAAATACTAGTATATGTTTACGTATGTACGTTTATTTTATACCTATCAATAACGTATACCTAGTATCTTCATTGCACTACAATGGGATACAAAACCTTGTATCAACTCTGGAGGTTTTCTGAATCCGTGTCACTATACTACTAAAAACAGATTTCTGTATCACTATACTATATACGTCGTATGACGTCGACGTCAAGTGACATCGTCGCCCAGCTGTGTAAACATACACGTCTACTATACGGTGGCATACTACTTTACGAGCTTTCCTATGAAGGTATATAATCAATGGATCATTACCAGAGTAAGGTATATAATCAATGGATCATTACCAGAGTAAGGTATATAATCAATGGATCACTACCAGAGTAAGGTATATAATCAATGGATCACTACCAGAGTAAGGTATATAATCAATGGATCACTACCAGAGTAAGGTATATAATCAATGGATCATTACCAGAGTAAGGTATATAATCAATGGATCATTACCAGAGTAAGGTATATAATCAATGGATCATTACCAGAGTAAGGTATATAATCAATGGATCATTACCAGAGTAAGTGTTCTGGAAGCTTGCACCAGTCACCTCTTCAGGGTTATGGTTAGGGTGGATATGCCAGATCTCCAGGATCGGGCATGTCCTCTCGAGGTGATCCAAACTTCCAGATCACGTTACTCTAATAATACTATTATATTTCAAGCTAACGTCTTTTGTATTTAAATCATCAGTTACGAGATTTTTATATTTTTCTGGAATTATCATGCTGGCACAGAGCATGTTAAAATAATTTACAAGTGTTGCTTCTCTACATAGAATATAATATTGTGTTAGGTCTTCTGAAAAAACAGAATAAAGTGTATGTAATCAAAGATGTTCTTTTGTTCAAGCTAAGCACATTGCTTTTTATTAAACGCGCAGATATTCCATAGCCATGCTGGTTTAAACATATTTTATTTCAACATTTTTACAACATATATAGTGGCATAGTACATAATTAATATGATTGGAACGAAAGAAAATATCCTCTCCTAGCCATGTTGGTTGGCACTTTAGTTGAATCGATCTGTTGTTTTTATTATTTCTTGATATGTTTATGTTTGCTATATTATGTCTTTCCTCATGCATTTCCATGGACGTCTGCAATATCAGTATTAGTTGTATATTCTAGGTATGTGCTTTTGTAAACGTAACTAAAACAATAAATGTGTCACTTTTGTAAAACTGGTTAATCGTTTTCTTTGTGTTATTCCTTCGTGATAAACTTTACACCGAGAATGTGTAGATTTTTACGGATGGCGGGAGTAATAGAGTACTGGTTCTACTCAAGAAAAAGAGGAGGGTCTGCTTCCACCATGGAAAAACCGAACGTATTGTATAGCCTAAAATGTGTTGAAAATGAGGTAAAAAGACCAACCGACCGACCGACCGACCCCTTTTCATTATTTATTGAAATGCACAATAGCATTAAAGTTGTGTGGCGGCTGTAAAAAGTCGCACCGACTACGAATCAGTAGTGTTATTACCAACTGGCCCTCTGTGAGCACCGACTACGAATCAGTAGTGTTATTACCAACTGGCCCTCTGTGAGCACAGACTACGAATCAGTAGTGTTATTACCAGTGTTATTACCAACTGGCCCTCTGTGAGCACCGACTACGAATCAGTAGTGTTATTACTAACTGGCCCTCTGTGAGCACCGACTACAAATCAGTAGTGTTATTACTAACTGGCCCTCTGTGAGCACCGACTACGAATCAGTAGTGTTATAACCAGCTGGCCCTCTGTGAGCACCGACTACGAATCAGTAGTGTTATTACCAACTGGCCCTCTGTGAGCACCGACTACGAATCAGTAGTGTTATTACCAACGGGCCCTCTGTGAGCACCGACTACGAATCAGTAGTGTTATTACCAACTGACTCTCTGTGAGCACCGACTACGAATCAGTAGTGTTATTACCAACTGACCCTCTGTGAGCACCGACTACGAATCAGTAGTGTTATTACTAACTGGCCCTCTGTGAGCACCGACTACAAATCAGTAGTGTTATTACTAACTGGCCCTCTGTGAGCACCGACTACGAATCAGTAGTGTTATAACCAGCTGGCCCTCTGTGAGCACCGACTACGAATCAGTAGTGTTATTACCAATCGGCCCTCTGTGAGCATCGACTACGAATCAGTAGTGTTATTACCAACTGGCCCTCTGTGAGCACCGACTACGAATCAGTAGTGTTATTACCAACTGACTCTCTGTGAGCACCGACTACGAATCAGTAGTGTTATTACCAACTGACCCTCTGTGAGCACCGACTACGAATCAGTAGTGTAATTACCAACTGGCCCTCTGTGAGCACCGACTACGAATCAGTAGTGTTATTACCAACTGGCCCTCTGTGAGCACAGACTACGAATCAGTAGTGTTATAACCAACTGGCCCTCTGTGAGCACCGACTACAAATCAGTAGTGTTATTACCAGCTGGCCCTCTGTGAGCACCGACTACGAATCAGTAGTGTTATTACCAACTGACCCTCTGTGAGCACCGACTACGAATCAGTAGTGTTATTACCAACTGGCCCTCTGTGAGCACCGACTACGAATCAGTAGTGTTATTACCAACTGGCCCTCTGTGAGCACTGACTACGAATCAGTAGTGTTGTTACCAACTGGCCCTCTGTGAGCACCGACTACGAATTAGTAGTGTCATACTAACTGGCCCTCTGTGAGCACCGACTACAAATCAGTAGTGTTATTACTAACTGGCACTTTGTGAGCACCGACTACGAATCAGTAGTGTTATTACTAACGGGCCCTCTGTGAGCACCGAATACGAATCAGTAGTGTTATTACCAACTGGCCCTTTGTGAGCACCGACTACGAATCAGTAGTGTTATTACTAACTGGCCCTCTTTGAGCACCGAATACGAATCAGTAGTGTTATTACTAACTGGCCCTCTGTGAGCACCGACTACGAATCTAGTGTTATTACCAACTGGCCCTCTGTGAGCACCGACTACAAATCAGTAGTGTTATTACCAACTGGCACTTTGTGAGCACCGACTACGAATCAGTAGTGTTATTACTAACGGGCCGTCTCTGAGCACCGAATACGAATCAGTAGTGTTATTACCAACTGGACCTTTGTGAGCACCGACTACGAATCAGTAGTGTTATTACTAACTGGCCCTCTGTGAGCACCGACTAAGAATCTAGTGTTATTATCAACGGGCCCTCTGTGAGCACCGACTACGAATCAGTAGTGTTATTACCAACGGGCCTTCTGTGAGCACCGACTACGAATCAGTAGTGTTATTACCAACTGGCCCTCTATTAGCGCCGACGACGAATAAGTAGTGTTATTATTAACTGGCCCTTTGTGAGTACCGACTACGAATCAGTAGTGTTATTACCAACTGGCCCTCTGTGAGCACCGACTACGAATCAGTAGTGTTATTACTAACTGGCCCTCTGTGAGCACCGAATACGAATCAGTAGTGTTATTATCAACGGGCCCTCTGTGAGCACCGACTACGAATCAGTAGTGTTATTACTAGCTGGCCCTCTGTGAGCACCGACTACGAATCAGTAGAGTTATTACCAACTGGCCCTCTGTGAACACCGACTACGAATCAGTAGTGTTATTACTAACTGGCCCTCTGTGAGCACCGACTACGAATCAGTAGTGTTATTACCAACTGGCTCTATGTGAGCATCGACTACGAATCGGTAGTGTTATTACTAACTGGCCCTCTGTGAGCACCGACTACGAATCGGTAGTGCTATTACCAACGGGCCCTCTGTGAGCACCGACTAGGAATCAGTAGTGTTATTACCAACTGGCCCTCTGTGAGCACCGACTAGGAATCAGTAGTGTTATTACTAACTGGCCCTCTGTGAGCACCGACTACGAATCAGTAGTGTTATTACCAGTGTTATTAAGAACTGGCCCTCTGTGAGCACCGACTAGGAATCAGTAGTGTTATTACTAACTGGCCCTCTGTGAGCACCGACTACGAATCAGTAGTGTTATTACCAGTGTTATTAAGAACGGGCCCTCTGTGAGCACCGACTAGGAATCAGTAGTGTTATTACCAACGGGCCCTCTGTGAGCACCGACTAGGAATCAGTAGTGTTATTACCAACTGGCCCTCTGTGAGCACCGACTAGGAATCAGTAGTGTTATTACTAACTGGCCCTCTGTGAGCACCGACTACGAATCGGTAGTGCTATTACCAACGGGCCCTCTGTGAGCACCGACTAGGAATCAGTAGTGTTATTACCAACTGGCCCTCTGTGAGCACCGACTAGGAATCAGTAGTGTTATTACTAACTGGCCCTCTGTGAGCACCGACTACGAATCAGTAGTGTTATTACCAGTGTTATTACCAACGGGCCTTCTGTGAGCACCGACTACGAATCAGTAGTGTTATTACCAACTGGCCCTCTATTAGCGCCGACGACGAATAAGTAGTGTTATTATTAACTGGCCCTTTGTGAGTACCGACTACGAATCAGTAGTGTTATTACCAACTGGCCCTCTGTGAGCACCGACTACGAATCAGTAGTGTTATTACTAACTGGCCCTCTGTGAGCACCGAATACGAATCAGTAGTGTTATTATCAACGGGCCCTCTGTGAGCACCGACTACGAATCAGTAGTGTTATTACTAGCTGGCCCTCTGTGAGCACCGACTACGAATCAGTAGTGTTATTACCAACTGGCCCTCTGTGAACACCGACTACGAATCGGTAGTGTTATTACTAACTGGCCCTCTGTGAGCACCGACTACGAATCGGTAGTGCTATTACCAACGGGCCCTCTGTGAGCACCGACTAGGAATCAGTAGTGTTATTACCAACTGGCCCTCAGTGAGCACCGACTAGGAATCAGTAGTGTTATTACTAACTGGCCCTCTGTGAGCACCGACTACGAATCAGTAGTGTTATTACCAGTGTTATTAAGAACTGGCCCTCTGTGAGCACCGACTAGGAATCAGTAGTGTTATTACTAACTGGCCCTCTGTGAGCACCGACTACGAATCAGTAGTGTTATTACCAGTGTTATTAAGAACGGGCCCTCTGTGAGCACCGACTAGGAATCAGTAGTGTTATTACCAACGGGCCCTCTGTGAGTACCGACTAGGAATCAGTAGTGTTATTACCAACTGGCCCTCTGTGAGCACCGACTAGGAATCAGTAGTGTTATTACTAACTGGCCCTCTGTGAGCACCGACTACGAATCGGTAGTGCTATTACCAACGGGCCCTCTGTGAGCACCGACTAGGAATCAGTAGTGTTATTACCAACTGGCCCTCTGTGAGCACCGACTAGGAATCAGTAGTGTTATTACTAACTGGCCCTCTGTGAGCACCGACTACGAATCAGTAGTGTTATTACCAGTGTTATTAAGAACTGGCCCTCTGTGAGCACCGACTAGGAATCAGTAGTGTTATTACTAACTGGCCCTCTGTGAGCACCGACTACGAATCAGTAGTGTTATTACCAGTGTTATTAAGAACGGGCCCTCTGTGAGCACCGACTAGGAATCAGTAGTGTTATTACCAACGGGCCCTCTGTGAGCACCGACTAGGAATCAGTAGTGTTATTACCAACTGGCCCTCTGTGAGCACCGACTAGGAATCAGTAGTGTTATTACTAACTGGCCCTCTGTGAGCACCGACTACGAATCAGTAGTGTTATTACCAGTGTTATTAAGAACGGGCCCTCTGTGAGCACCCACTAGGAATCAGTAGTGTTATTACCAACGGGCCCTCTGTGTGCACCGACTAAGAATCAGTAGTGTTATTACCAACTGGCCCTCTGTGAGTACCGACTACGAATCAGTAGTGTTATTACCAACGGGCCCTCTGTGAGCACCGACTACGAATCAGTAGTGTTATTACCAGTGTTATTAAGAACTGGTCCTCTGTGAGCACCGACTACGAATCAGTAGTGTTATTACCAACTGTACCTCTGTGAGCACCGACAACGAATCAGTAGTGTTATTACCAACGGGCCCTCTGTGAGCACCGACTACGAATCAGTAGTGTTATTACCAGTGTTATTAAGAATTGGCCCTCTGTGAGCACCGACAACGAATCAGTAGTGTTATTACTAACTGGCCCTCTGTGAGCACCGACTACGAATCAGTAGTGTTATTACCAGTGTTATTACCTACTGGCCCTCTGTGAGCACCGACTACGAATCAGTAGTGTTATTATCAACTGACCCTCTGTGAGCACCGACTACGAATCAGTAGTGTTATTACCAACTGGCCCTTTGTGTGCACCGAGTACGAATCAGTAGTGTTATTACCAACTGGCCTTCTGTGAGCACCGCCTACGAATCAGTAGTGTTATAACCAACTGGCCCTCTGTGAGCACCGACTACAAATCAGTAGTGCTTGTTACCAACTGGCCCTCTGTGAGCACCGACTACGAATCAGTAGTGTTATTACCAACTGGCCCTCTGTGAGCACCGACTACGAATCAGTAGTGTTATTACCAACTGGCCCCCTGTGAGCACCGACTACGAATCAGTAGTGTTGTTACCAACTGGCCCTCTGTGAGCACCGACTACAAATCAGTAGTGTTGTTACCAACTGGCCCTCTGTGAGCACCGACTACGAATCAGTAGTGTTATTACCAACTGGCCCTCTGTGAGCACCGACTACGAATCAGTAGTGTTATTACCAACTGGCCCTCTGTGAGCACCGACTACAAATCAGTAGTGTTGTTACCAACTGGCCCTATGTGAGCACCGACTACGAATCAGTAGTGTTATTACCAACTGGCCCTCTGTGAGCACCGACTACGAATCAGTAGTGTTATTACTAACTGGCCCTCTGTGAGCACCGACTAAGAATCAGTAGTGTTATTACCAACTGGCCCTCTGTGAGCATCAAGCCCAATCTGTACATGTGTGACTAAATTAAAGTAGAATATCGCTCAATGCGGTTATAAGGGGCATGAGAGTTGTTGTATCGTATATTACCTCTCATGAACAGACTCAGTTAAAAACGTCTTAGATCTCCGACTACGGCGCAACCTTAATATGATATATTACGTATCGATTTCTGGCTTATATACGGACTTTTTGTTGAAACTACTTCACACGTGACTTCTTGCTAGTATCCGTTCAAGTACAGTGCCTGTACGAAATTCGGCGTCTGGAAACAATGCGTCCTTTTACCAAAATTCCAGGCGTCAAATAGTTGGTAACCATTTAAATTAAATAGAAAAACGAGGCGTCAACTAGACGAAAACAACACGGAAAGTAGCAGGAATTTGAGACGTAATATGCAAATGAGTTACGCCTGGAATAATGGACGGGCGTCAATTAGGCAGACGTAAAACACAAGAATAACGGGCGTCGCTTAGTAAAATGACGGGCGTAGACGGAAATTAGCAGGAGTTTGAGGCGTAATATGCAAATGAGTTACTTCCGATCATTTACTGAAAGAAAACATCATGAACATACTGTATTTATTTAAAGCTGTGTTTTGTTCTCCTGGCTTTATATGTATCTTCTCGTCTAGATAACTAAGCAATGTCAATCAAACCTGTGTTATGTTCTCCCGTATTTATATGTACCCGCGTCTAGTTAACTGTAAGGAATCTCAATTAAAGCAGTGTTTAGATCTCCAGGCTTTATATGTACCTACGTCTAGTTAACTGAAAGAAATCTCAATTAAAACTGTGTTTTGTTTTCCCGGTTTTATATTGATCCGAGTCTAGTTAAATGTATGCAATCTCAATTAAAGCTGTGTTTTGTTCTCCTGGCTTTATATGTACCCACGTCTAGTTAAATGTAAGAAATGCCAATTAAAACTGTGTTTTGTACTCCAGCCTTTATATGTTCTCACGTCTAGTTTTATGTAAGCAATGTCAATTAAAGCTGTGGTTTGTTCTCTAGGATTTATATGCACCCACGTCTGGTTAAATGTAAGAAATGTTAATTAAAGCTGTGTTTTGTTCTTCCAGCTTTATATGTACCCACGTCTAATTAAATGTAAGCTATCTCAATTAAAGCTGTGATTTGTTCTCCTGGCTTTATATGTACCCACGTCTAGTTAAATGTAAGAAATCTCAATTTAAGCTGTGTTTTGTTCTTCCAGCTTTATATGTACCCACGTCTAATTAAAAGTAAGAAATCTGAATTAAAGCTGTGTTTTGTTCTCCCGGCTTTATACGTATCCACCTGGATGAGATCGCAAACAAACGCCAAACTAATGAAATAGGAAACTTCTTTCAGCGAGACGCTTTCAAAATGGGACAATTAATGAACAGCATACAATGAATAGATTCTGAAAGCGTTTTGTTTACTGAAAAGAACATTTAATTTGACAAAAGACTGTATTTCAGTTTTCCTTTTCAATAATTGCAGGTACATTAAAACAGATTTATATAATTTAATACCTCACTTGTTATATTAAAGCTGAGCTTTTTATTCTCTGATCAAAAATGCATAAGCATAGGCGGTGATTTTTTTAGTGACATATTTTGGCAAAATATATATTTATTTTTTCGAGACCTAATATGAGGAATAGACGTTTATATATTTTATTCCGCATTTTTCTTATTGTTCTTCACGCATTAAGTGAGTATAATTTATTTATATGCTTATTTCGGAATTATCGCTATTATTATACAGGTAATAACTGCATGTGTTTCTTGTGTTGTTATAGATGCTATTATTTTGTCGACAGATCCCAACGAGCAAGTGAAAGTTGTAGACTCGGATTTATTGTATCTGTTTATGAGTTGAATAGTTTATGCAACATTACCATCACCTCAAGCATAACAATATATTAAGCGAAGTACATTCATGACTTTATGTGTAGTATTTTGATGATGATGATGATCTTGAGAATGATTTTGGCGTCTGCGTACATAGAAAAATAATCATTATATTCATTAATATTAAAGACGTTGTAGATGATCGTCATTAGTAACTTAAATCTCTTATTTATAACCATGACAACCATATAGTAGGCATATTCATGAAGCATTTTCAGCAATGTTTCGGTTTCTAGCTAAAAAAATAATCGAACAATGGAAATTGTAATCAAAACGGTCATACGCCATGCGGCTTATGGGAGAGAGTCCGCCCGCATGCGGGACGTCGTGGCGTGCTTGACGTATATAATATACAGGGTAGTGCCAGGACAGGTCGGCCCGGTGTCAGTATAATGTGACAGGTGGGGAATCATGTCATGTGTATACGCCGTAGTTTGCCAGTGTGGCAGCTCTATACAGCTGAACATTGAGCTCACTACTACAAATACAGACCGTCGCGAAATACGTAATTGTTAAACACGACGTTAAACCCCATACATTAACCATGTGTTTGTATTTGCTGATCATATCTCAAATAAAGACACCCCCAGTCTTACTCTCAAACTCATTATTTCAAGAGTCAAGAGACAATGTGGTCTAGTGGTAGAGCGCTGAACCCATGATCGAAAAGTCGTGGGTTCGATCCCCGCCATGACGATATAGAACCAGTACTAAGCAAATACAGATAAAGTGTCTTTCTCAGGGACACTTTATCTGCATTTGCTTAGCAGTGATTCTACCCAAGAAGGCATCTAAAGTGATTAAAATAAGTTCATGGAGTTTTCGTTACAATCGAGGTAAAATAAATAAGAATAAAATAAGGACATTGCAATAAGCTGGTCGCCAACAAACATGATATCATCATACAATATATAGAGAACGCATACATTATGAAACAATACATAAATAACGCATATATTATAACACAATACATAAATAAATAAAATGACGCATTTATTACAATACAATACATAAATAACGCTTATATTATAATACAATACATATATAAGGCATATATTATAATACAATACATAAATAACGCATATATAATACAATACATAGATAACGCATATATTATAATACAATACATAAATAACGCATATATTATAACACAATACATAAATAACGCATATATAATACAATATATAGATAACGCATATATCACAATACAATACATAAATAACGCATATATAATAGTACAATACATAAATAACGCATATTTTATAATACAATACATAAATAACGCATATATTATAATACAATACGTAAATAACGCATATATTATAATACAATACATAAATAACGCATATATTATAATACAATACATAAATAACGCATATATTATAATATAATACATAAATAACGCATATTATAGGTTATTGAATTTGTATGGCTAAATATTACTTGGAACGAGTTGTTTTGGCAAAGGACGACGAGCTTGCGAGTCTTCCTGCGCCAAAACAACGATTGTATACTTTCATATTGTTTTCGATCAATGTTAATTGTATGACTATTACTTTTCATTGTATTTGTGTTATTTTTATAGCTTTTGATGGAATTCCTATCTTGCCATTCAGTTTCATTTTGTGTGGATGATTATTTTGCGCGAAAACGACGTCGGCGTCGGATGACGTCATTAAAAACAACAAGCGATTTTCTAAAATTTGTTTACCATTCGATAACGTTAAAAACAGTGGGTGAGTGACCATTTCAATTATTTTATCAATTTTTGCCATAAAAGGTTGAAAAAAAACTCGTATTTTTTTGTTGACACTATAGGAAGGATTCCGTTATCTTTATTTGAAAGTAGTTCCTTATTTCTATTTCGCGGCTCTTAGCAAGCACGAGCAAAAGTTCCCGTGCAATATCAATGCGTGCAATATCGTAGAATATTGCACGCTTAGCTCAATGCAAACTAAATGGGACAATATGAAAGTATACAATATTTTATAATACAATACATAAATAACGCATATATTATAATACAATACATAAATAACGCATATATTATAATACAATACATAAATAACGTATATATAATGCAATACATAAATAACGCATATATTATAATACAATACATAAATAACGCATATATTATAATACAATACATAGATAACGCATATATTATAATACAATACATAAATAACGCATATATTATAATACAATACATAAATAACGCATATATAATGCAATACATAAATAATGCATATATTATAATACAATACATAAATAACGCATATATTATAATACAATACATAGATAACGCATATATAATACAATACATAAATAACGCATATATTATAATACAATACATAAATAACGCATATATTATGATATAATACATAGATAACGCATATATTATGTTATAATACATAGATAACCCCAGCGGTCTTTTCTTCCACTGACCGTTCCAAGGCGGCAGCCCTATTCCACTGACCGTTCCAAGGCGGCAGCCCTATTCCACTGACCGTTCAAAGACGGCAGCCCTATTCCACTGGCCGTTCCAAGACGGCAGCCTTATTCCACTGACCGTTCCAAGACGGCAGCCCTATTACACTGACCGTTCCAAGACGGCAGCCCTATTACACTGACCGTTCCAAGGCGGAAGCCCTATTCCACTGGCCGTTCCAAGACGGCAGCCCTATTCCACTGACCGTTCCAAGACGGCAGCCCTATTCCACTGGCCGTTCCAAGACGGCAGCCTTATTCCACTGACCGTTCCAAGACGGCAGCCCTATTACACTGACCGTTCCAAGACGGCAGCCCTATTACACTGACCGTTCCAAGACGGCAGCCCTATTACACTTCACCGTTCCAAGACGGCAGCCCTATTCCACTGACCGTTCCAAGACGGCAGCCCTATTACACTTCACCGTTCCAAGACGGCAGCCCTATTACACTGACCGTTCCAAGACGGCAGCCCTATTACACTGACCGTTCCAAGACGGCAGCCCTATTACACTTCACCGTTCCAAGACGGCAGCCCTATTACACTTCACCGTTCCAAGACGGCAGCCCTATTACACTGACCGTTCCAAGACGGCAGCCCTATTACACTGACCGTTCCAAGACGGCAGCCCTATTACACTTCACCGTTCCAAGACGGCAGCCCTATTACACTGACCGTTCCAAGACGGCAGCACTATTACACTGACCGTTCCAAGACGGCAGCCCTATTACACTGACCGTTCCAAGACGGCAGCCCTATTACACTGACCGTTCCAAGACGGCAGCCCTATTACACTGACCGTTCCAAGACGGCAGCCCTATTCCACTGACCGTTCCAAGACGGCAGCCCTATTCCACTGACCGTTCCAAGACGGCAGCCCTATTCCACTGACCGTTCCAAGACGGCAGCCCTATTCCACTGACCGTTCCAAGACGGCAGCCCTATTCCACTGACCGTTCCAAGACGGCAGCCCTATTCCACTGACCGTTCCAAGACGGCAGCCCTATTCCACTGACCGTTCCAAGACGGCAGCCTTATTCCACTGGCCGTTCCAAGACGGCAGCCTTATTCCACTGACCGTTCCAAGACGGCAGCCCTATTACACTTCACCGTTCCAAGACGGCAGCCCTATTCCACTGACCGTTCCAAGACGGCAGCCCTATTCCACTGACCGTTCCAAGACGGCAGCCCTATTCCACTGACCGTTCCAAGACGGCAGCCCTATTCCACTGACCGTTCCAAGACGGCAGCCCTATTCCACTGACCGTTCCAAGACGGCAGCCCTATTCCACTGACCGTTCCAAGACGGCAGCCCTATTCCACTGACCGTTCCAAGACGGCAGCCTTATTCCACTGGCCGTTCCAAGACGGCAGCCTTATTCCACTGACCGTTCCAAGACGGCAGCCCTATTACACTTCACCGTTCCAAGACGGCAGCCCTATTCCACTGACCGTTCCAAGACGGCAGCCCTATTACACTTCACCGTTCCAAGACGGCAGCCCTATTACACTGACCGTTCCAAGACGGCAGCCCTATTACACTTCACCGTTCCAAGACGGCAGCCCTATTACACTGACCGTTCCAAGACGGCAGCCCTATTCCACTGGCCGTTCCAAGACGGCAGCCTTATTCCACTGACCGTTCCAAGACGGCAGCCCTATTACACTGACCGTTCCAAGACGGCAGCCCTATTCCACTGGCCGTTCCAAGACGGCAGCCTTATTACACTGACCGTTCCAAGACGGCAGCCCTATTACACTGACCGTTCCAAGACGGCAGCCCTATTACACTGACCGTTCCAAGACGGCAGCCCTATTACACTGACCGTTCCAAGACGGCAGCCCTATTACACTGACCGTTCCAAGACGGCAGCCCTATTACACTGACCGTTCTAAGACGGCAGCCCTATTACACTTCACCGTTCCAAGACGGCAGCCCTATTACACTGACCGTTCCAAGACGGCAGCCCTATTCCACTGACCGTTCCAAGACGGCAGCCCTATTACACTGACCGTTCCAAGACGGCAGCCCTATTACACTGACCGTTCCAAGACGGCAGCCCTATTACACTGACCGTTCCAAGACGGCAGCCCTATTCCACTGACCGTTCCAAGACGGCAGCCCTATTCCACTGACCGTTCCAAGACGGCAGCCCTATTCCACTGACCGTTCCAAGACGGCAGCCCTATTACACTTCACCGTTCCAAGACGGCAGCCCTATTACACTTCACCGTTCCAAGACGGCAGCCCTATTACACTTCACCGTTCCAAGACGGCAGCCCTATTACACTGACCGTTCCAAGACGGCAGCCCTATTCCACTGGCCGTTCCAAGACGGCAGCCTTATTCCACTGACCGTTCCAAGGCGGCAGCCCTATAACACTTCACCGTTCCAAGACGGCAGCTCTATTACACTGACCGTTCCAAGACGGCAGCCCTATTACACTGACCGTTCCAAGACGGCAGCCCTATTACACTGACCGTTCCAAGACGGCAGCCCTATTACACTTCACCGTTCCAAGACGGCAGCCCTATTACACTGACCGTTCCAAGACGGCAGCCCTATTACACTTCACCGTTCCAAGACGGCAGCCCTATTACACTGACCGTTCCAAGACGGCAGCCCTATTACACTGACCGTTCCAAGGCGGCAGCCCTATTACACTTCACCGTTCCAAGACGGCAGCCCTATTACACTTCACCGTTCCAAGACGGCAGCCCTATTACACTGACCGTTCCAAGACGGCAGCCCTATTCCACTGGCCGTTCCAAGACGGCAGCCCTATTACACTGACCGTTCCAAGACGGCAGCCCTATTCCACTGGCCGTTCCAAGACGGCATCCCTATTACACTTCACCGTTCCAAGACGGCAGCCCTATTCCACTGACCGTTCCAAGACGGCAGCCCTATTACACTTCACCGTTCCAAGACGGCAGCCCTATTACACTGACCGTTCCAAGACGGCAGCCCTATTCCACTGGCCGTTCCAAGACGGCAGCCCTATTACACTGACCGTTCCAAGACGGCAGCCCTATTACACTGACCGTTCCAAGACGGCAGCCCTATTACACTGACCGTTCCAAGACGGCAGCTCTATTACACTTCACCGTTCCAAGACGGCAGCCCTATTACACTGACCGTTCCAAGACGGCAGCACTATTACACTGACCGTTCCAAGACGGCAGCCCTATTACACTGACCGTTCCAAGACGGCAGCCCTATTCCACTGGCCGTTCCAAGACGGCATCCCTATTACACTTCACCGTTCCAAGACGGCAGCCCTATTCCACTGACCGTTCCAAGACGGCAGCCCTATTACACTTCACCGTTCCAAGACGGCAGCCCTATTACACTTCACCGTTCCAAGACGGCAGCCCTATTACACTGACCGTTCCAAGACGGCAGCCCTATTCCACTGGCCGTTCCAAGACGGCAGCCCTATTACACTGACCGTTCCAAGACGGCAGCCCTATTCCACTGGCCGTTCCAAGACGGCAGCCCTATTCCACTGACCGTTCCAAGGCGGCAGCCCTATTACACTGACCGTTCCAAGACGGCAGCCCTATTCCACTGGCCGTTCCAAGACGGCAGCCCTATTCCACAGGCCGTTCCAAGACGGCAGCCCTATTCCACTGACCGTTCCAAGGCGGCAGCCCTATTACACTTCACCGTTCCAAGACGGCAGCCCTATTACACTGACCGTTCCAAGACGGCAGCCCTATTACACTGACCGTTCCAAGACGGCAGCCCTATTCCACTGACCGTTCCAAGACGGCAGCCCTATTACACTGACCGTTCCAAGACGGCAGCCCTATTACACTGACCGTTCCAAGACGGCAGCCCTATTACACTGACCGTTCCAAGACGGCAGCCCTATTACACTTCACCGTTCCAAGACGGCAGCCCTATTACACTGACCGTTCCAAGACGGCAGCCCTATTCCACTGACCGTTCCAAGACGGCAGCCCTATTCCACTGACCGTTCCAAGACGGCAGCCCTATTCCACTGACCGTTCCAAGACGGCAGCCCTATTACACTGACCGTTCCAAGACGGCAGCCCTATTACACTGACCGTTCCAAGACGGCAGCCCTATTACACTGACCGTTCCAAGACGGCAGCCCTATTACACTTCACCGTTCCAAGACGGCAGCCCTATTACACTGACCGTTCCAAGACGGCAGCCCTATTCCACTGACCGTTCCAAGACGGCAGCCCTATTCCACTGACCGTTCCAAGACGGCAGCCCTATTACACTGACCGTTCCAAGACGGCAGCCCTATTCCACTGACCGTTCCAAGACGGCAGCCCTATTACACTGACCGTTCCAAGACGGCAGCCCTATTCCACTGACCGTTCCAAGACGGCAGCCCTATTCCACTGACCGTTCCAAGACGGCAGCCCTATTCCACTGACCGTTCCAAGACGGCAGCCCTATTACACTGACCGTTCCAAGACGGCAGCCCTATTACACTGACCGTTCCAAGACGGCAGCCCTATTACACTGACCGTTCCAAGACGGCAGCCCTATTCCACTTCACCGTTCCAAGACGGCAGCCCTATTACACTTCACCGTTCCAAGACGGCAGCCCTATTACACTTCACCGTTCCAAGACGGCAGCCCTATTACACTGACCGTTCCAAGACGGCAGCCCTATTCCACTGGCCGTTCCAAGACGGCAGCCCTATTACACTGACCGTTCCAAGACACACTGACCGTTCCAAGACGGCAGCCCTATTACACTGACCGTTCCAAGACGGCAGCCCTATTACACTTCACCGTTCCAAGACGGCAGCCCTATTACACTGACCGTTCCAAGACGGCAGCCCTATTACACTGACCGTTCCAAGACGGCAGCCCTATTACACTGACCGTTTCAAGGCGGCAGCCCTGTTCCACTGGCCGTTCCAAGACGGCAGCCCTATTACACTGACCGTTCCAAGGCGGCAGCCCTATTACACTGACCGTTCCAAGACGGCAGCCCTATTACACTGACCGTTCCAAGACGGCAGCCCTATTACACTGACCGTTCCAAGACGGCAGCCCTATTACACTTCACCGTTCCAAGACGGCAGCCCTATTACACTGACCGTTCCAAGACGGCAGCCCTATTACACTGACCGTTCCAAGGCGGCAGCCCTATTACACTTCACCGTTCCAAGACGGCAGCCCTATTACACTGACCGTTCCAAGACGGCAGCCCTATTACACTGACCGTTCCAAGACGGCAGCCCTATTCCACTGACCGTTCCAAGACGGCAGCCCTATTACACTGACCGTTCCAAGACGGCAGCCCTATTCCACTGACCGTTCCAAGGCGGCAGCCCTATTACACTTCACCGTTCCAAGACGGCAGCCCTATTACACTGACCGTTCCAAGACGGCAGCCCTATTACACTTCACCGTTCCAAGACGGCAGCCCTATTACACTGACCGTTCCAAGACGGCAGCCCTATTACACTGACCGTTCCAAGACGGCAGCCCTATTCCACTGACCGTTCCAAGACGGCAGCCCTATTACACTTCACCGTTCCAAGACGGCAGCCATATTACACTTCACCGTTCCAAGACGGCAGCCCTATTACACTGACCGTTCCAAGACGGCAGCCCTATTACACTGACCGTTCCAAGACGGCAGCCCTATTACACTTCACCGTTCCAAGACGGCAGCCCTATTACACTGACCGTTTCAAGACGGCAGCCCTATTCCACTGACCGTTCCAAGACGGCAGCCCTATTCCACTGACCGTTCCAAGACGGCAGCCCTATTACACTGACCGTTCCAAGACGGCAGCCCTATTCCACTGACCGTTCCAAGACGGCAGCCCTATTACACTGACCGTTCCAAGACGGCAGCCCTATTACACTGACCGTTCCAAGACGGCAGCCCTATTACACTTCACCGTTCCAAGACGGCAGCCCTATTACACTGACCGTTCCAAGACGGCAGCCCTATTCCACTGACCGTTCCAAGACGGCAGCCCTATTCCACTGACCGTTCCAAGACGGCAGCCCTATTACACTGACCGTTCCAAGACGGCAGCCCTATTACACTGACCGTTCCAAGACGGCATCCCTATTACACTGACCGTTCCAAGACGGCAGCCCTATTACACTTCACCGTTCCAAGACGGCAGCCCTATTACACTGACCGTTCCAAGACGGCAGCCCTATTACACTGACCGTTCCAAGACGGCAGCCCTATTACACTTCACCGTTCCAAGACGGCAGCCCTATTCCACTTCACCGTTCCAAGACGGCAGCCCTATTACACTTCACCGTTCCAAGACGGCAGCCCTATTACACTTCACCGTTCCAAGACGGCAGCCCTATTACACTTCACCGTTCCAAGACGGCAGCCCTATTACACTTCACCGTTCCAAGACGGCAGCCCTATTACACTGACCGTTCCAAGACGGCAGCCCTATTCCACTGGCCGTTCCAAGACGGCAGCCCTATTACACTGACCGTTCCAAGACGGCAGCCTTATTACACTGACCGTTCCAAGACGGCAGCCCTATTACACTGACCGTTCCAAGACGGCAGCCCTATTACACTGACCGTTCCAAGACGGCAGCCCTATTACACTGACCGTTCCAAGACGGCAGCCCTATTACACTGACCGTTCCAAGACGGCAGCCCTATTACACTGACCGTTCCAAGACGGCAGCCCTATTATCAACCCTTCTGTGTTTGTGATGTCATAAACGTGATCTTTTAAGTATCATGATTTTAATTGTTGTTTGTTTATAGACAAATGGTTGGTATCGATATTGATACAATCTGTGAACCTGTTGTCGCAGATCGTTTTTTCATTGCTATGAACGATATTTTATAAGTACTCAGGCAGATGTGGATGATCGAAGCCTTTAATGACACCTCTCGTACCTGGATAGTATAATTAAAAGGAATATAACCACAGCCAAACAATCTCTATTATTGAGAGTTCTAAAACTCGGAAAAATGTGAAAGAATGATCAAAATCGGATGATAAACAAAAAAGATATCACCATTTAAAGGTTGTTCTAAAACAAACAGTCGCTGTCATTTTTTCCCTATAAATCAGTAAATTTTCATATCTATAAATATTCCATATATGGTCACTTAGAACCGTGATGTCATAGCTTTCAAAATGGCCGCTTCCAAATCCGTTTGAACAGAAACTTCAAATGATCATATCTTCTTTGTTTATCATCCGATTTTGATAATTCTTTCATCCTTATTCAAGTTTTTCAGAACTCTCAATAATAAAGAGTTATTTTGGGTGTTATATGACCATATCATTTTGCACCGCACTGCATGTTTAGTGGTTGACAGTTTGCCAATATGCTTTTTTCCTCTTTGACTGTACGATGACCGGAAAGAGTGTGGACCCTAAGATGACGACTACTTTAATCCTGTAAGGACAGTAGCGTTTGATGTTGTCTCAATCTTGTCTTGTCGTGATCTTTTTCCATGTCATCGAGTACTTGCTTTGTGGCTTTCTAGGCATTTTTGTATTCATATATACATGATCATTTTTGTGCTAGACTTATATTACCTATTAATGCTGCCTAATTTGTTAGATTTACCTGGCGGGGATTTCTTCATTTAAACTGTGCCATTTTTTGGTGAAGACAATATTGTAAGTGTGGAGTTTGGTGTAACCTGGAACCTTGTTTAAACCCCAGCGGCATATTATTTGGCCACTGACCGTTCAAATGCGATGGCCCTATTATTAACCATTTTTGTTTGTGACGTCATATACCTTATCGTATCGTTTAAGTGTAATTGTGATTGTTGTTTGTTTCGGGAAGTTGGTATAAAAGTTATATCATTGGATTGGAAATAACTTAATTAAAGAAAATTAGTCGTAGGTTTTTTAAATCGGTTAAATATTTTAGAAAGTATAGTGAATTAAAATTGCAATGTTATAATACTAAGACATCACCAAGCATATTTTACTGCCTACACTTTGATTATAAAGCATTCAATAAATGGAACATTTTTGTTTTAGTATGATACCTCATGAGTACCTCATACCTCCAATTAGTTTCCCGATTGACACAATGTTAAAATGTCACATAGTAATGATTTGCTGCAACTTCAAGTATTGATAATGCAGCAATGTAATTTTCATATAGAAAAATAATTTTCCACTTGAAACACCACCAGAAAAGGTGGGGTCACTTGACATGTAAGAACGTTCTTGTTTGTTTACTAAACAGTTCAAGGGTACAGCTGTTTTCATTGATAGTTGCCCACAAAGTGTATGCATAGATTCGAACTTTCGAAAATGTTCATTAATGATCCAGGAAAACCTACTAATACGCTTCTTATACGTACATACAACAACAAAATCAAATTATAATGCCCATTTCCATGATAAAAGGATGGATTACTTTTTATTATTGGAACTATATTCCACATGGTTTACATAAATTGGTGGTGGTAAACCTTTTGTCGTGAATAACGGAGTTTATTTCATCTCAGTGTGATTCAGTATTTTTACTACTGCGAAGCTGTCGTGAAAATATAGTCTTCTATCTTCTCCTTATTATAAACTCTGTTATTCACCCCCAAAACAACAATATCCTCTATGTACAATGCATTCCAAAAATACATTACAATTTTAAAATCGGAAAACAGGGCAAGATTGATTAAAAATCGATGCATATTTACAATAGATAAAGTCCGATCAATGTTGCTATACAAGTTTCATTGTATTACTTTTATACGTAATTTTGATAATTGAATATAAACAGATAAAGAAGAAGAAGAAGAAGAAATTTTATTGACTTAAACTATTACATAGTTTTTCATCATATAAACATACATTTTACAAATATAATTTGACCACAATAACAAGATTAGTACAGGTTCATTAATTTATGAATTAATATGAAAAAAAGGAGATATATCACGGAGAAAAAAAAAAATATATATATATATAGGAATCAAAATCTAATACGGTACAATAGAACAATTGTATTATAGTGAGGATGAACGAGATTATAAGTTATTTATCATGGTACGTCTTAAAGAGAAAGCTTCTGAGATGTATTTGCTAAAATTGATAACATCTTTTTTGTTTGTTGACTGAAGGAGAGCAATGAATTTAAACATACTAGGCCTATGGCTATAATATCGTTTTATATATTTACTTCTGATTGTATTGTAAATAGGACATATTAACGAAAAATGGAACTCGTCCTCTATATCATTAGTGTTACATATTTGACATATCCGTTCATGTCTTTCTAACCTTTCACGAGAATACCTCCCTGTCTCGATCCTTAAACTATGAGAGGACAAGCGTAATCTGGTTACCACACTGCGATCGCGCCTGGTATGCAATATATCTAGGTAATTATCATATTCAAAATGGTGTTTAACAGATTTGTAAAGAGTTAGCACTCTATTCGTTTCAAGGTCGGTTGACCAGTTTTGGACATAATTATCTATTAGTCGTTGTTTGTATATCGGTACAAAATGTATTGCATTTAGTGAGCTTGGGTCAAGCCATGCATACATGAAACCACTACTATTTAGTAATGACATGACTTTTGACACCCAATTTTTTAATCCCCTTTCACAGTCAGATTTTGCGCTTTCATACACGTGTTTTATAATAACGTTATCAGTATTGACCGCTCTTAGCCAGTATTTAATGATACTAACATGTCTATTTATATATAACGGATAACGGCCCAATTCCCCGTATACCCCTGCATTACTTGTCGATAATTTTACACCAAGAACTTGTTTACAATACTTTAAGTGAATTCTTTCAATTTCCTTGGATTTAGTAAAACCCCACACTTGACTGCCATAATTAAGAATAGAACCTACAAAAGCATCAAACAATTGTAAAGCTGTTTTCGGTTTTAACTCATATTTCTTTATATTTATTGATAGAAGGTTCATAGCTTTAAGCGCTTTACCACATAATGTTTGTTGGTTAAGCGTAAACGACCCTGTATAGTTGAACACAACTCCTAAATAGTTAAAGTCGTCGACCACTTCGAGAATGGTACCGTTATAAGACCAATTTTCAGTAACTCTGGTTGTTCCTCGGTTACGAAAAACCACCACCTTAGTCTTATCTGTATTTACCTCTAGGCTCCATGTTTCACAATAGTTATATAAGTTATTTAAACTACTTTGCAGGTCTTCTATACTTGTGCCTATTAAAATCATGTCATCGGCAAAAAGCAGAAGGATAAGAGATATATCATTAAATGAAAGTCCGCTTTTAATACTTGTATATAAATATAACTCTAGGTCTTCTAGAAAAAGCGCAAACATTATCGGCGAGATTATCTCCCCTTGCTTTAATCCGACTGATATATCAAAAAAATCAGAAAATGATCCACAGTGCTTAATACAACTTTTAACAATATCATACATCGATCGAATTATTCTAAGCATTTTCCCATTAATACCTAATTTGTACAATTTTAACCAGAGTGCATTTCTATTAATAGAGTCAAAAGCCTTTTTAAGGTCTATGAATGCACAATAAAGCCTACCTTTAGCATTTAATATTTTTTCAATGATATTATGTAATATAAACACAGCATCTATTGTAGATTTACCTTTTCTAAATCCAAACTGAGCATCGGATATTTTATTATTATCGTCACACCATTTATCGATACGTTTATTTAAGATGCTTGAAAACAGTTTGCCCATACTACTGACCAAGGTTATGCCTCTGTAATTATTTGCGATATTTTTATTTCCCTTTTTATGTAATGCTATCATATATCCTTTCGTCCACTCTTCTGGAAAAACTCCAGAATCAAAAATCGCATTGAAAATATCAGTTATATGCCCCGCCAATATATCACAGGTTGATATAAAGTATTCGTTCAATATATTGTCGCCGGCGGCGGCTTTATTTTTGCGTAGCGACTTAATCGCTGCCTCTATTTCCGGAATAGTTATAGGCATGTCTAATTCATTAAAAATAGGATAATTATCATCAAAATTATGGTTATTATTAAAAGATTCAGCTTCGTCATTTTTCGCGTTTTTTATGTCCTTAAATAAGTCTTTAAAATATGTATGAAACTCATCTAGGGTGATATCGGTATTGTTTTGCTTTTTTCTGTTAAACAGTTTCCAAAAATCGCGTGGTTTTGAATGTCGCATCTGTTCCAGTTCTTTCATTTGTCTATATTTATATGCACGTCTTTTTTTCTTTGTTATTGCTTTATAGCTCGCTTTTTTATCAGAAAGCGAATTTCTATTTAAATTTGATTTATTCGTATTAAACAAAAATAACGCCTCTTTGTATAACTGCTTAGCCTGGCGAGAATCAACATCAAACCATTTGTTTGAGTCCGAGTTTACAGACTGAAACCCATTCTTAACCGTTCTCTGTTTTACAAACAAGAGGTCACCAGCCTCTGTCATTAAATTGGTAAAACTCGACACTACGTTATTAATACTATCTTTATCACGAATATTCATATCATTTACAATTGATGTGAATACCGATAACCTTCCAATTATCCTATTACGGAATAATTCTTTATTCGCCTCATTCCATTTACATGAGATGTATTCGCGATCACACGGATTAGTATTAACTGTACGATTCATAGTATTTACAGTGAACGATAAAGGTGCATGATCGCTGAATTCTGTGAAATTGCCGATTTTAAAATTGTTAACAAGCGGAAAATCAATTTCTTTCAATAACAAATAATCAATAACGCTACATGCGTTCCGATTCACGTATGTAAATTCGAACGATAAAGAGAACGATTTTATTCAAAGACTATCACCTGTCAAGCCTTATATCCATGTCTTTTATGGTTTCTTTATTTCATTGATCATTTACCAGTGAAAAGAAATGCTGTTCACATAAAAGGCGGAGTAGGGTTCCGTCACACGGTCTCGGTGATATGCAATCAATAACTGTAATTATGTTTGGATCGATTTATAAACGTCGTATTTGAGAGAAAAAATACATTTAATGATGCGCTGAAAGGTTACATATTTCATTTCACTAATCGCTGCTTCTTCTTCTTATATCTGTGCGAACCTCATCGTCTGTAAAGAACGATTTGTTTTAAAGGGACAAATGGCAATCTTGAAGTCTTAAACTGGCATTAAATGGGTGTGTGTGTGTGAGTGTGTACGTCTAAGGATTATTGTCCCTCTACCATTTGAGCCCCGAGAAGAATCCCACGTTATCTCGGCATTAGGTGTGGACGTGGAAGACAATCAAATTATCTTCGATTTATTAATCCAATATCATTTTGACTTTAGATCTGCTTGCATATATTTAAATACAATTTATGAGTTTTCAACTTTTCTTCCTTATTCCACCATAGGTTTGAATGTATTACTGGTGAAATGTAATCAACAGTTAGTAATATTTAAACACAATTTGATTTGTACAATTCTTATAAATAATATTAAAGATTGAACAAATGCAAGTTATGTAGAAAAACTAACGGGCATCGGGAAGCAGCGAGTTTTAAAAAATCAATATTGCCGAGTGTTCCTTTAATATTAGTAAACGCGAATTGAATTAAAGATATAGAGGATATAATATGTGTTGGTTTGGAGTGAATACAGCATTTATTTTCATCTCGAAGTGAGAAAACTTATATGTTCACGAGTGCTTTAGTGCGAGTGAAAAATATGCAAGTTTCCTCACTTCGAGATGAAAATAAATCCTATATTCACGACAAACCAACACATATTCTATTTATTATATACTCCCAACCTTGAAACTGATGCAGAAAAAACACAATACGCCAAAACAATGACGTCATAACGTCAACGTCAGCAGTGGCATTACGTCATTTTCGGTATTTCAGATGTGATAAACAATGAAAATGTAAGGTTTTATTTTAATGATGAAATCCACTATTTCACGGGAAAAAATATACTTGTGTATTATGTATTAATGTCTTATCATTTTTATAACATGATCGAGAACATTATATAATATATATTTATGTACAAGACAGACAGACCGACTATTTGACTAACTTCTCATTACAAAAAACGAGTTATAAAATGTACACATGCCTCTTCATACAGAATAAGTGAAAACGTGATCTATTCACTAGAAACAAGTACGATATATGAAAACGAAGTGCTAACTACCTTATATAAATGAAGCAGGACCTAAATTTAAATGAATCACATCTATACAAAAATGGAGTACATACATATATTAAAGATGTACAACCAAACATACGACGTTAAACGCATACAAATGGAAAAAAAAACATATTCAAATGAATGACAACCATATTCAATTGAAATACAACCATATGCAAAAAATGCAGTACAACTATATACACATCCAGCACCGCCATATAAACACCAAGTACATATACACATTGAGTACAACCATATACACAGCAATTACAACCATATATACATCAAGTACCATAAACACGTCAAGTACAACCATATACACGTCAAGTACAACCATAGACACATCAGGTACAACCATACACACATCAATTACAACCAAACACACGTCAAGTACAGCCATATACACATCAAGTACAACCATACACATCAAGTACAACCATATATACATCAAGTACAACCATATACACATCAAGTTCAACCACATACACATCAAGTACAACCATATACACATCAAGTACAACCATATACACATCAAGTACAACCACATACACATCAAGTACAACCACATACACATCAAGTACAACCATATACACATCAAGTACAACCATACACACGTCAAGTACAACCATATACACACCAAGTACAACCACATAAACATCAAGTGCAACCATACACATCAAGTACAACCATATATACATCAAGTACAACCATACACACGTCAAGTATAACCATATACACGTCAAGTACAACCATATACACACATCAAGTACAACCATATACACGTCAAGTACAACCATATACATCAAGTACAACCATACACACCTCAAGTACAACCATATACACACCAAGTACAACCACATAAACATCAAGTGCAACCATACACATCAAGTACAACCATATATATATCAAGTACAACCATAAACACGTCAAGTATAACCATATACACGTCAAGTACAACCATATACACACATCAAGTACAACCATACACACGTCAAGTACAACCATATACACACCAAGTACAACCACATAAACATCAAGTGCAACCATACACATCAAGTACAACCATATATATATCAAGTACAACCATACACACGTCATGTATAACCATATACACGTCAAGTACAACCATATACACACATCAAGTACAACCATACACACGTCAAGTACAACCATATACATCAAGTACAACCATATACACATCAAGTACAACCATATACACATCAAGTACAACCATATATACACATCAAGTACAACCATACACACGTCAATTACAACCATATACATCAAGTACAACCATATACACATCAAGTACAACCATACACATCAAGTACAACCATATATACATCAAGTACCATATACACATCAAGTACAACCATATACACATCAAGTACAACCATACACACGTCTAGTACAACCATACACACGTCAACTAGAACCATATTTACACGTAAATTACAACCATTTACAAATCAAGTACAACCATATATACATCAAGTACCATAAACACGTCAAGTACAACCATACACATCAAGTACAACCATATACACATCAAGTACAACCATATACACGTCAAGTACAACCATACACACATCAAGTACAACCATATACACATCAAGTACCATATACACATCAAGTACCATATACATATCAAGTACAACCATATACACATCAAGTACCACCATATAGCGGGGCGTAGTAGATATACAGACGCCTCGAGGTACCGTATAGCGGGGTTCAGAAGATATACAAACGTTCCAAGACACCGTATAGTGGGCATCAGGAGATATACAACGTCCCAAGGTACGGTATAACGGGGTTAAGAAGATATGTAGACCTCCAAAGATACCGTATAGTTTGAGTCAGGAGATATACAGACTTCCAAAGGTGCCGTAAACGTCCCAAGGTACCGTTTAACGGCGCCCAGGAAGTACAACCATACACATCAAGTACAACCATATACACATCAAGTACAACCATATACACGTCAAGTACAACCATACATACATCAAGTACAACCATATACACATCAAGTACCATATACACATAAAGTACCATATACATATCAAGTACAACCATATACACATCAAGTACCACCATATAGCGGGGCGTAGTAGATATACAGACGCCTCGAGGTACCGTATAGCGGGGTTCAGAAGATATACAAACGTTCCAAGACACCGTATAGTGGGCATCAGGAGATATACAACGTCCCAAGGTACGGTATAACGGGGTTAAGAAGATATGTAGACCTCCAAAGATACCGTATAGTTTGAGTCAGGAGATATACACACGTCCCGAGGTACCGTATAGCGGATTCAGAAGATATACAGACGTCACAAGGTACCGTATAGCGGCGTCAGGAGTTATACACACGTCCCAAGTTACCGTACAGCGGGCCTCATGAGATATACAGACGTCCAAATATACCGTATAGCGGGGCTCAGGAGATATACAGACATCCAAAGGTACCGTATAGCGGGGCTCAGGAGATATACAGACGTCCAAAGGTACCGTATAGCGGCGTCAGGAGTTATACACACGTCCCAAGGTACCGTATAGCGGGCCTCATGAGATATACAGACGTACGTCCAAAGGTACCGTATACGGCCAAAGATACCGTATAGCGGGCCTCATGAGATATACAGACGTCCAAAGGTACCGTATACGTCCAAAGGTACCGTATAGTGGCGCTCAGGAGATATACAGACGTCCAAAGGTACCGTATAGCGGGGCTCAGGAGCTATATAGACGTCCAAAGATACCATATAGATGCGCTCAGGATATATTCTGTCGTGCAAAGGTACCGCATACGTCCCAAGATACCGTATAGCGGGTTCAAGAGATACAAAGAGGTCCAAAGATATCGTATAAGTCCCGTGGTACCGTTTAGCGGCGCTCAGGAGATATACAGACTTCCAAAGGTGCCGTAAACGTCCCAAGGTACCGTTTAACGGCGCCCAGGAATTACACAGACGTGCAAAGGTACCGTATACGTCCAAAGGTACAGTATAGCAGGCCTCAGGAGATATACAGACGTCCAAAGGTACCGTGTCCAAAGGTACCGTATACGGCCAAAGGTACCGTATAGCAGGCCTCAGGAGATAGAAAGACGTCCAAAGCAAGAATCAGGAAATATACAGATATCCACAGGTACCGTATAGTGGGCCTCTGTAGATACAGCCGTTCAAAAGTACCGTATACCGGGGCACAGGAAATACAGACATCGAAAGGTACTGTATAGCGGCGCTCAAGAGATATACAGACGTCCAAAGGTACCGTATACCGTTGATCAGGAGATATACAGACGTCCCAAGGTACCGTATAGCGGGCATCAGAAGATATATAGAGGTCCCAATGTACCACATAGCGGGGCTCAGGAGATATACAGACGCCCCAAGGTACCATATAGCGGGCCTTAGGGGATATTAAGATGTCCCAATTTACCATACAGAGGGCTCAGGAGATATACAGAGGGTCCCAATGTACCGCATAGCGTGGCGCAGGAGATATACAGACGTCCCAAGGTACCGTATACGTCCCAAGGTACCGTATATAGGCCCTCAGGGGATATACAGACAGCCCAAGGTACCATATAATGTCCCACAGGAGATATACAGACGTCCCAAGGTATCGTATAGCGGCACTCTGTAGATATACAGACGTCCCAATATACCATATAGCGGCCCTCAGTAGATATACAGACGTCCCAAGGTATCGTATAGGTCCCAAGGTACCGTATATAGGCCCTCAAGAGATATACACACGGCCCAAGGTACCGATCGTAAATAAAGTATGCATTACTTCTGACGAAGGAAGGGGAAGATAAAGTTCCTGTTAGCGTGTAATGTTTACAATAATCATTTTTGTGATCTAGACAGAACTGGTACTGACAGTGAGGTGTTTAAAAAATGCAAACAATTAACAGAATAAGCACAATTGGACAAATCGTTAAGATACGTGTTTTCAACGTGAACTGAATTACATATATATACAGTGACGTTAACTATACTTGACACATAATATGATTACATATCTTGACAGCTGGAACATTGTTTGTTATATTGCATTGATATACAACATGTGATGATTTCAAATTCGCCAAAGTACAATGGCAAACTATTATTCAGTGTCAATTAACCGAAATGGCTGTTCTATTGGTAGATGAAAACGCGGATATTATTTTTGTATCATGGCCGTTAACATTTCCTTTGTATATGCACAGTTGTAAATGATTTAATTGAAAATTACATCTGTCAGAATGTCTGATGTACTATAACTACCAGTTATCGGAAGTTAGAGTATGGCAGACAGATGAAATGGACATGCTACAAAAGTAGAGAAGAGCACAAGCAGAGTATGGTCTCATTGAGATGTTTGATTTAAACACCTTGATGGTCTACGCCTGAGTAGGATTTTTGATTTTATTTTACAGGCTGCCTGTTTGATGTTATGTACGGAGTGGTATATTGTACATCATATATTACCGCAAACAGGATTCACTTGAATAAATACATATTTATCTATTGAATATATTTACATTCACTTGATATTTTCCGTTGAAATTGCGAATGAACTTCATTTTTTCAAGGAGGCGGAGCTACTGCGCACGCCGCCAGTGTGTCTCAATAGCAAATGGATATTCCACTCTCTATATACACCGACGGTAGCTGTATGGACAGGGCTCCGGAAATATGGTTGCCCGACGCCCCGGGCAAGTGGAATTTGGTTGCGGGCAGGTGTCCTTCGCAAATCTGGTTGTCCGACACTTGCCCGACTGGACGTTTCCGTTTTAGACAATAAATCAAACGAAAACTCGGCTTATCATAAAGTGTGCCGATTACGAACCCATCGCTTTCGCCGCGAGCGGTAATTAAGAAATCCCTCCCACTTTGACAGTTTGTCAAAACCTGATTGGCCGAGGAAAGTTTGAGGTGCCAATCAAAAATATCCATGCGCCGATGGCATTAATAATATTCATCTCCCTATTTATACTAAAGTGTGTCCTCTACTAACATGATAAGACCATCCCAAAAATTAATCCAATTATAATCAAATTAATCCAATTATAATCGATAAAACGTAACCATTGTAAAGTTTGTAGACTTCTGTTATGCATTATTTTACGCGCAACATAAATCATATGTTTAGCCGAACTTTCGAATTATGTTTGAAGAGTATAACCGCACCAAGATTTTATGCAACGCATATTGTGTATTGACGTTGAATGTTATCGGAAAAGGTAATGAATACACACTGATCAGTCCGCCAAGTACTTATAGCTGTGTAAAAGGTGAAACGCGGGTCATTGGAAAATTGTAAACAAACAGCAATTTATAAATGATTACGGCAAGTACTGTACTATACACAAATAAAGTAGAAATTAATTACTGGCACTAATTAAGGAAGGTATGTGAATGCAGCGGGTTGCTTTATTGAAGTTATTTTGACACATATTATTAATGCTGATGGCGATGGACATTGTAAAATGTTTATGCTTTAATAAAAAATTGAATTGAATTAAACATATTTTGTTTGGCACATTTGGTAACACGATTATCACTTTATTTGTGGCCTGGCGTTGACGATTAAAGCTGAGTAGGCAGATGTTTTGTTTGCAGTTACTATAAAGGGAAACTTTTGAAACACATTCACGAATGTTGATGTAAAATTGATGATGCAATCAAAGGCGGTTTGGAAATGTGTGAAAGGGGTCATTGTTTCTTTTGATATTCATGAGTTTATATGGTAATTCATAGGAATCGGACGTATTGTAAACATAGTACAGTATCCCCATATGTAGGTCCCCGCATGTATATAAAAATAGATTTTAATATACTAGTAGTGGATAGTCAATATGGTTTATTACATGCATTTACAATATGTCCGATTCCTGTGTGTAATTACATGATGCAGTATTTAATAAATGATCCTTCATTATTTCAACAATCTTAAAAAAAAAGTTACAAATTAACCATGTCTCTATTACGTTCCTTGTAAGGACAAAACCTAAACATGTGTCTAAAATTACTGAGGAAAATACACCTGGTGATCTTAGAAATGTTGATTTGTGTGATTCTGGTGGACAGTCTGACAGTGAACTTGGATTTAAGGATAGTAGTGATGGTGTTGATTTGTGTTCACCCAGCCAATCTGAAAATGGATCTATTTCTCGTGATTCTCCAGTGAAATCAAGCCCTAAACGTAATCTACTACCCACCATGGATACGTCGGTGGCGCGCAGCATCTAGAAAAGTTTGGTACGTTGACAAAGGATTGATTTTTGGACAAGTGACTTTTGAATTTGGGGCAAGTGACATTTTGGACAGGGCAAGTGGATTTTGAACAGGGCAAGTGGATTCTGAAAATCCACTTGCCCTGGGCAAGTGGATTTTCAAAATATTTCCAGAGCCCTGATGGATATTCACTGTCTATATACACCGATGGTAGCTATATACACTGACGGTAGCTGTCTCTCTTGCACATGTTATCATGATCATTTCCCCAAGATATGTATCATGATAGCGATGGAAAAAATCCTCTAAAACCGAAAATTCTAAATTCATTGTAATATTTTCAGCCGCTTTTGTTTTTAAATACTTTAATTTGGTTAATAGCTTGCAATTACTAAAACAATAAATAAAGAAGTAAAATATCTTAAAACAATAAAAGACATAGCGGGAGAAAAGTAAGCTTTTCAGAAATGTCACACCTTCCGCCTGGGAAAGATTCCATGGAAACTTAGTTTATGCTTTAACAAATGTATTAAGATAATTAAAGATAAAATTAAAATATGTCGTTCGAGTAGACAATTAAGATAATTAAAGATAATTAAAATATGTCGTTCGAATAGACAGCGCGTCTAAATGAACTTATATTTCTCTCAAGTTTTACGATTTGTTTTTATTTTCGAAAAACAACAACAACAATCTTACATTATACATGTATAGTAGTACGAACAAGTATATCAATGGTCATTACGTGGTCCCGCCTTAATTCCATTAAGTTATGGGAAAGCTTATAATATTAGCAGGATTTTATAAAGGATATTTCGCCAATAAAACATGATTAAAAACATGTTGTACTGAAAAAAGTGATAACCTGTTTAAAATAATAATTATCTATTAAATGATTTATTACAATAATATGCAAACATTTTAAGGCGAAATTAAGGCTTTATTTCAGCCAAAACCGTTTTCGTTTCTTGGAGAAGGGGTTAGATGAAAGTTAATATTCGGACCAGGTAATGTATTGAAAAGCACAGTAGGTTAGTATGTGATGTAGCTTACACAATTCATGAACATTTAAATTTGTTCTTTTCAGAGTATCCAATGACGGTGAATAAACTGTAAATATTCGACATTGTAAATCTATAGTTGTTAACAAACATTACTAAACGAGGGTCATACTGCGGTTTCAGAAAATCTCTCAATGAGGTATTAATTTTAACATAGATTTAACACCAGGTACTAAATTTAATACAGGATGATATTGCACTATACTGTTAAATGTCTCAAAATCTAGTATGATTTAGTGTTCATGCTTTTAGTTTCTAGTATAAGGGACCTGTTACAACAAAACGGTTGTATAGCGTTCCTCATTGTAAACGACACTTGGCAATCTTGAGTTTTTAAAAACTCACGGCGTCCCGTTAGTTTTTCTACATAACTTGCTTTTGTTTAATCATTGATATTAATTATATAGTTTAAAGCAAATGAAAAAAAATCTTTATATTATTAGCTGTTGATAATATTGCACCAATACTTTATTTAAACTTATGGTAGAATAAGACGGAAAAAAAAGAAAACTTAAAATGTTATTTAATTATATGCAAGCGGATTTAAAGTCAAAATGATATTGGATATTAAGTAAATGGAGACGCTAATTTCAATGCTTGATAAACATCTCAAGATTGCCGATTGTCCATTTATCTATTAATTACTATTAGCCGTATGTAGTTAGAAAGCTTGTAATGTTTAAGTGCTATTAATTAGATTAGAGCGTTCTTGTAAAAAGCCCATCTAGAGATCAATAATTCCATAAATCAATATTTCTTTATGGTGCCATATAGTATTATATGGTGTCGTACTGTATTGTGTTGATGGTGTCGTACTGGTATTGTGCTACTTCCGGGGCCGAAGCCCTCGAAAGTAGCGCTTGAAAAAAATAATCCCAACATGGAGCAAGTCATAAAAAGGCAATTCATGGCTGGATTACTTTGTTTTTTGGCATGGAGATGAAGATTTGTTTTATTTCTAATGAAAACTGGTAAAATACATTCAGCTTGGCCACTTTTATTGTTAACTGTATCCCTGCTCCAAAGGTCATGTAGATGTCAACACAAACATGTGATTTTCTGACAGGATTTTATTTTGGCGAAAACAAAAGAACAACAAGAATGTATGTATGAATACCATTGGTTTCACAGTATATTGTTTATCAGCTGACAGCCCTTCTAAAATGAGCATTTTCCCTATTTGTTCAATGAGCCAGATTAATACCGGTCCGAGCCCATATAGACTACGCTTATAGGTGAAAAACTATTACAAAAATAAATCCCCCCGCCTTTTTTTTTTGAAAAGGGGCATTGTAAGTGATCTAAAATGGCCCATTTCTTTCTATTTTGTTTATTTATAAGAAGTGTATTCATAGGTGTTAATGGATTATTGATGAACATTTTCCAACTGTCGAATTTATGAATATACTTTGTGAGCAACTGTCAATGAACACAGGTGTAACTTTGACCTGTTTAGTACACGAACAAAATATGTTTCACATGTCTTGTGAACCCACCTTTTCTGGCGATTTTTCAAAGGGAAATATATGTTTCTGTTTGAAAATTACACTGCTGACCATACTTGATTTGAAGCAACAAATCATTAATATGTGTCATTTTAATGTTGGCAACAATGGGGGAAATAACTAAATCAAAATTATTAATGATAGGAGGGAAACAGGGGTTAGATGTTCCTATGCGTGATTTAGTCCTTATCATACTGCCTAAAATATGTACACTTTTCCCACTGCCCACGGCCTCAAAGGTTGGCACCTGTACCCACATCCCAGGTCCTCAAATGTTGGGCCCTTTACCCACTGCCCACGGCCTCAAAGGTTGGCACATGTACCCACATCCCAGGTCCTCAAATGTTGGGCCCTTTACCAACTGCCCACGTCCTCAAAGGTTGGGACCTTTACTCACTGTCCACGATCTCAAAGGTTGGGACCTTTACCCACTGCCCACATCCTCAAAGGTTTGGACCTTTACCCACTGCCCACGTCCTCAAAGGTTGGGACCTTTACCTACTGCCCACGTCCTCAAAGGTTGGGACCTTTACCTACTGCCTACGTCCTCAAACGTTGGCACCTTTACCCACTGCCCACGTCCTCAAATGTTGGGACCTTTACCCACTGCCCACGTCTTCAAAGGTTGGAACCTTTACCCACTGCCCATGTCCTCACATGTTGACACATTGACTGCCCACGTCGTCAAAGGTTGGCACATTTACCAACTGCCCACGTCGTCAAAGGTTGGCACCTTTACCCACTGTCCATGTCCTCAAAGATTGGGACCTTCACCCACTGCCCACGATTTCAAAGGTTGGCACCTTTACCCACTGCCGGGGTTCTCAAAGGTTGGGACCTTTACCCACTGCCAACGCCCTGAAAATTTAGGACCTTTACCCACTGCCCACCAACTCAAAGGTTAGCACCTTTACCCACTGCCCACGATTTCAAAGGTTGGCACCTTATTCTACTGCCCACTTCCTCAAAGGTTGGCGTCTTTGCCAACGGCCTCAAAGGTTGGCACCTTTTTATAGTGCCCACGGCCTCAAATATTGGCACTTTTACCCACAGCCAACGGCCTCAAAAGATGGCATCTTTACCCAATGCCAACGGCCTCAAAGGTTGGCAACTTTTTATAGTGCCCACGGCCTCAAAGGTTGGCACCTTTACCCACTTCCAACGGCCTCAAAGGTTGGCATCTTTACCCACAGCCAACGGCCTCAAAGGTTGGCACCTTTACCTAGTGCCCATGTCCTCACAAATTGGCACCTTTACCCACTGCCAACGGCCTCAAAGGTTGGCACCTTTACCCACTGCCCACGTCCTCAAATGTTGGGACCTTTACCCACTGCCCACGTCTTCAAAGGTTGGAATCTTTACCCACTGCCCATGTCCTCACATGTTGACACATTGACTGCCCACGTCGTCAAAGGTTGGCACATTTACCAACTGCCCACGTCGTCAAAGGTTGGCACCTTTACCCACTGTCCATGTCCTCAAAGATTGGGACCTTCACCCACTGCCCACGATTTCAACGGTTGGCACCTTTACCCACTGCCGGGGTTCTCAAAGGTTGGGACCTTTACCCACTGCCAACGCCCTGAAAATTTAGGACCTTTACCCACTGCCCACGAACTCAAAGGTTGGCACCTTTACCCACTGCCCACGATTTCAAAGGTTGGCACCTTATTCTACTGCCCACTTCCTCAAAGGTTGGCGTCTTTGCCAATGGCCTCAAAGGTTGGCACCTTTTTATAGTGCCCACGGCCTCAAATATTGGCACTTTTACCCACAGCCAACGGCCTCAAAAGTTGGCATCTTTACCCACTGCCAACGGCCTCAAAGGTTGGCACCTTTTTATAGTGCCCACGGCCTCAAAGGTTGGCACCTTTACCCACTGCCAACGGCCTCAAAGGTTGGCATCTTTACCCACAGCCAACGGCCTCAAAGGTTGGCACCTTTACCTAGTGCCCATTTCCTCACAAATTGGCACCTTTACCCACTGCCAACGGCCTCAAAGGTTGGCACCTTTACCTAGTGTCCACGTCCTCAAAGATTGGCACATTTATCCAATGCCAACGGCCTCAAAGGTTGGCACCTTTACCTAGTGCCCATTTCCTCACAAATTGGCACCTTTACCCACTGCCAACGGCCTCAAAGGTTGGCACCTTTACCTAGTGTCCACGTCCTCAAAGATTGGCACATTTATCCAATGCCAACGGCCTCAAAGGTTGGCACCTTTACCCACTGCCAACGGCCTAAAAGGTTGGCACCTTAACCTAGTGCCCACGTCCTCAAAGATTGGCACTTTTACCCACAGCCAACGGCCTCAAATGTTGGCACCTTTACCCACTGCCAACGGCCTCAAAGATTGGCACCTTTACCCGCTGTCAACGGCCTCAAAGATTGGCATCTTTACCCACTGTCAACGGCCTCAAAGGTTGGCACCATTATCTAGTGCCCACGTCCTCAAAGATTGACATCTTTACCCACTGCCAACGGCCTCAAAGGTTGGCACCTTTACCTAGTGTCCACGTCCTCAAAGATTGGCACCTTTACCCAATGCCAACGGCCTCAAAGGTTGGCACCTTTACCCACTGCCAACGGCCTAAAAGGTTGGCACCTTAACCTAGTGCCCACGTGCTCAAGTATTGGCACGTTTACCCACAGCCAACGGCCTCAAAGGTTGGCACCTTTACCCACTGCCAACGGCCTCAAAGGTTGGCACATTTACCTAGTGCCCACGGCCTCAAATGTTGTGACCCATAATTCATGATTTCTGAATGTACCCCATTTACTTTATTTTTTCTTCTCCGCAAACTCATATGTAATCCATGTTATATTTATGGTAACTCGCTTCAACCCTTGTAGTATTTGACATGATAATTATAACTTAACCCTTGTAATGTTAGAGATATGTGCTCATCTGCTGGTGATGGAGTAGAGATATGTGCTCATCTGCTGGTGATGGAGTAGAGATATGTGCTCATGCTGCTGGTGATGGGGAAGTACATGTAGTAGTTAACTAATAACATAAGATTCATTATCATCCAATGTTTTCTGAGGAGCAAGAAAGGTCAGAAATTCTTTGTGAAATGAGAAACCTGTTTACCACTATTTGTTGGTTACAGACATTGCCATTGTTTCCATATGTTTAAACACTAACCGAAGCGCAAAGCGCACACCAGAGTCCACTGTGTATAGCGACACAATGCACTCTTGAAGTATTTATCAGACATTAAACATGTACATCTCAAATTATAAATGCAGTATTTTAATAACGTTTAAAGGGACACATGGCAATCTTGAGTTTTTAAAAACTAGCGAGCACCTATTAGTTTTTCTACATAAATTGCATGTGTTCAGTCATTAATGTTAATTAAACCTTTTGTTTTTGCATATTATAAATTTTTGATAATATTGGACCAATAATATATTAAAACTTATAGTATAATAAGACGAAATAGTGAATACTTAAAATTTGATTTATTTAAATGTAAATGGGTAAAAGTAAAAATGATACTGGATATATAAATCGAGACACCCATTTCAAATACTTCAAGATTGCCGTGTGTTCCTTTAAACTGTTTTCATTTATTTAAATAAAAGGTAATACCATTTAGAGTTTTCATGTCTTCTTTATTATTCGGCTTAAATGTTGAAATCTATACTGAAAGGAAAAAGAAACGCATAATCAAAAAAATGCCTATACTACACTATTATATACACATAATTCCACGTAATATTCCAGATATATCTCAACGTGTTTTGTACAGAAAGGGGCTACAACTACTTAAAGAAAGGACAACTCTGTCATGTAGTTGACCTTTTAATCAATGTATATTTCGTTACACGAAATTCATCAATGTTGAAATTTCCCTTGAAAAAGTGAAGCCATTTCCGTATTGTGTTTAATGTTAAGAGATTGTAACGTTTAAAGCCTTACGTTTGCTCACCTGCTTGAGCCAAATGCGCATTCTATCGATAAAGAAACTTTAATGGGGTAACCATTGGTGTGTTCGGTGCTGTTTAAACCTTCTTTCCGAAAGGACAAGCCTAATGTCGCCCTTTACCATTCGATTAGCAGTAGCATATTAAACAATACAACATATAGCAGAAATATCCATTATGCGTTTATTTTTCCTTTCAGTATAATATTGGTGCAAAACATCAGCAACTGGTAATATCCAAACACAATTTGCTTTGAACTATTCAATTTGATGGTTTTTTTTAAATTTTGATTTGTAAATATTGAAGTAATGTAGAAAAACAAACTGGACGCCGCGAGATTTAAAACTCAAGATTAGCGTGTGTCCCGTTAACTTGGACGCCGCGAGTTTTAAAACTCAAGATTAGCGTGTGTCCCGTTAACTTGGACGCCGCGAGTTTTAAAACTCAAGATTAGCGTGTGTCCCGTTAACTCATGTGTGCTCAGAATTATTCATACGAACAATCAGTCTTTTATGTTGGCACATAACTGCCGTCGAGATATTTTAGTCGCGATACTTTTTATAGCTATTAAGAGGACTTTTTAAGCCCTTATAAGTCGACTTATAAGAACAAAGTCTAGATAAGTATCACGACAAACTTTAACCATGAAGTTAAAGTGACATGCTCGATTAATATGTCGCGTTAGTTTTTTAATCTTCGGATCACTCGGATTTTAAGGCAGGGGATATACTGCTTCCCTGCGCATGTCCCGTTTCGCTCAATGCTGTGTAGCAGTCTAAACTTGACTGTCATTCCAGAGCATTATCGCGACTTTACGGTGAGTTAGCAAAGAAATTTGTCACGATACTGTTTGGAGTAGTTTTTCTCATAAGTCGACTTATAAAGGCTTAAAAGTCGTTTTAATAGCTGAAAAAAGTATCGCGACTAGATTATCACGACGGCAGTTATATGCCACCATAGACCGACGGCAGTTATATGCCACCATAGACCGACGACAGTTATATGCCACCATAGTCTTTAAACAGTTACTAAATTACACTTTGTCTTTTATCAAACCTTATTACAACAGTTTATGCTTACATCATGGTTTTATAAAAATACAACAAGTATAGTGTATTAAATTTGTATTGGGATATATGCCATAATGAGTTCTTCCGCGTATTAATATGTTAAGGAGCGCAATATAAATCCGCGGAAGAAGGAGAATAGATTATAAAACATTATCCTTTATGTATAAATGTTCGAACACATATCCGCGTTCTAATTGCTGATTTTATTTCACTAGTATACACCGATGGCGCATGCACGTTTCCGACGGCGATCCGAGGGAATTGGGTAAGCTCGGAGAAGGGTACCCTGAACTTTACAGAGGACACTTTGTGGAGTTATCCCTTCCACCCGACCGTCGAAGTGACCAGTGTAGATTTCGCATGCAACGAGCAAAGTGGAAACACGTATTTTCTGCAGTATGTTCCACCATTCATTCATTAATGTAAATGGTCAATATATCAGTGTTTATGTTATCATTCTTTCATTTTGTATGTCTCATGAAAGGTACTATAACTGGTGAATATTTGTGTTGTATGTCATTCATTTTGTATGTCTCATGAAAGGTACTATAACTGGTGAATATTTGTGTTGTATGTCATTCATTTTGTATGTCTCATGAAAGGTACTATAACTGGTGAATATTTGTGTTGTATGTCTTTCATTTTGTATGTCTCATGAAAGGTACTATAACTGGTGAATATTGGTGTTGTATGTCATTCATTTTGTATGTCTCATGAAAGGTACTATAACTGGTGAATATTGGTGTTGTATGTCATTCATTTTGTATGTCTCATGAAAGGTACTATAACTGGTGAATATTTGTGTTGTATGTCATTCATTTTGTATGTCTCATGAAAGGTACTATAACTGGTGAATATTTGTGTTGTATGTCTTTCATTGTGTATGTCTCATGAAAGGTACTATAACTGGTGAATATTGGTGTTGTATGTCTTTCATTTTGTATGTCTCATGAAAGGTACTATAACTGGTGAATATTGGTGTTGTATGTCTTTCATTTTGTATGTCTCATGAAAGGTACTATAACTGGTGAATATTGGTGTTGTATGTCTTTCATTTTGTATGTCTCATGAAAGGTACTATAACTGGTGAATATTGGTGTTGTATGTCATTCATTTTGTATGTCTCATGAAAGGTACTATAACTGGTGAATATTGGTGTTGTATGTCTTTCATTGTGTATGTCTCATGAAAGGTACTATAACTGGTGAATATTGGTGTTGTATGTCTTTCATTTGTATGTCTCATGAAAGGTACTATAACTGGTGAATATTGGTGTTATATGTCTTTCATTTTGTATGTCTCATGAAAGGTACTATAACTGGTGAATATTGGTGTTGTATGTCTTTCATTTTGTATGTCTCATGAAAGGTACTATAACTGGTGAATATTGGTGTTGTATGTCTTTCATTTTGTATGTCTCATGAAAGGTACTATAACTGGTGAATATTGGTGTTGTATGTCATTCATTTTGTATGTCTCATGAAAGGTACTATAACTGGTGAATATTGGTGTTGTATGTCTTTCATTGTGTATGTCTCATGAAAGGTACTATAACTGGTGAATATTGGTGTTGTATGTCTTTCATTTGTATGTCTCATGAAAGGTACTATAACTGGTGAATATTGGTGTTATATGTCTTTCATTTTGTATGTCTCATGAAAGGTACTATAACTGGTGAATATTTGTGTTGTATGTCTTTCATTTTGTATGTCTCATGAAAGGTACTATAACTGGTGAATATTGGTGTTATATGTCTTTCATTTGTATGTCTCATGAAAGGTACTATAACTGGTGAATATTGGTGTTGTCTGTCTTTCATTGTGTATGTCTCATGAAAGGTACTATAACTGGTGAATATTTGTGTTGTCTGTCTTTCATTTTATGTTTGTAAGGTACTACAAATAGTTAATATTTGTGTTGTATGTCTTTCATATTGTATGTCTCATGAAAGGTACTATAACTGGTGAATATTTGTGTTGTCTGTCTTTCATTTTATGTTTGTAAGGTACTACAAATAGTTAATATTTGTGTTGTATGTCTTTCATATTGTATGTCTCATGAAAGGTACTATAACTGGTGAATATTGGTGTTGTATGTCTTTCATTTTGTATGTCTCATGAAAGGTACTATAACTGGTGAATATTGGTGTTGTATGTCTTTCATTTTGTATGTCTCATGAAAGGTACTATAACTGGTGAATATTGGTGTTGTATGTCTTTCATTTTGTATGTCTCATGAAAGGTACTATAACTGGTGAATATTTGTGTTGTCTGTCTTTCATTTTATGTTTGTAAGGTACTACAAATAGTTAATATTTGTGTTGTATGTCTTTCATATTGTATGTCTCATGAAAGGTACTATAACTGGTGAATATTTGTGTTGTCTGTCTTTCATTTTATGTTTGTAAGGTACTACAAATAGTTAATATTTGTGTTGTATGTCTTTCATATTGTATGTCTCATGAAAGGTACTATAACTGGTGAATATTTGTGTTGTCTGTCTTTCATTTTATGTTTGTAAGGTACTACAAATAGTTAATATTTGTGTTGTATGTCTTTCATATTGTATGTCTCATGAAAGGTACTATAACTGGTGAATATTTGTGT
>JAWPHD010011890.1:0-80007 GCA_037043455.1 Cyrtodaria siliqua
CACAACACAACAAATATACAACATTCTTTAATGTGTTACGATGTTTACTGGTCACACATGCTTTTTTGTGTGGGCCTCATAATCTGAAGAAAAATTGAATATCACACTTTGCTCATAAAATTGTAAGCTAACAATGATTTACAGTTACCTATAGAAATTCTCCACCCACCACACCCACCACCACCTTCGAAACATGTCGAAGTATTTAAGTTTTCAGTATTTATTATATTTACCTTATAAATCGGATATTTCGATTAAGCTGTATCGAGGTATTTCCATGGGCAATTAACGAAAGGTACTCTACACTTGCGTTAATACTGATGAATATATCCTTACTTATTCGACATGATCTATGTGTTAGTTAACGGTAATATTGCCCTACGCAGTAGCAATCCGTGTTCGATTCTCCTCTCCTAAACTGTTGTTATCATGCATTATAAATGCATGTTACTATTACCTGTTGCTATATTATTATTATGAGTTAATGTATAGTATTAAAGCGTATCTTAATTTAAACGCAGTTATATACTAATGAAATTTCCTTAGAACCACCTAAGTAAATGTCAATAATATTCTCATTGTTTGTGTATTTCATGCTTGACTGGAGATACGGTTGAGCTGCAACAATAACGGCTTTAAACAATTGTTTTTTTCAGGATTTTGTTTATTACATCGATGTTCCTAATTCTAAAATATGTCAAATAAAATTATTTTGACATAATCTTTTTTTAGCATTACCATTAGAAATGCGCTTGCAAAATATTTAACTGTTAACGCTGAATTGCAGTTATTTGAATTTCAAACGCTCTTCAATTAAAAGGGAGGCACTTTAGGATTATCCATGTTTCATTTTATTATAGACGGAAGATCTGTTATAAATGAGTCACAGTTGTTTGTGTTTTATATTATTTCCTACCAATATTAAGAAGTTTATACTAAAAAGTGGACTTTGTTTCATGTTATTTGACATAAAAGGATAGTATCTCTCAAAATATGTAACAATTTAAACAAACAATACCTATTTTACAAAGTATTGGTCAAAACTAAATACTTATCACACCAAAATTTTAAAATATATTTAAACTAACACAATTATTTAAAACAGAAAAGTTCCTAATTAGGAATTTTGTTCAGTGTACGATATATTATGTGTGTTTCTAGCTACATGTATAATCTACTAATTAAAACCTCAACTGAAAACGAAACATAAAAGGCACCCTTCTACTTCATATACTTATGAACGTTATAGTTAGGTGAACGTACATTATTTTTAAATTTAAACATATTGGTTTAAGTGAACATAAACGGCAGAGTTAGTGCTATGAACGGCTAGCTGAAGTACCGTCTTGTTTAAATGCTATTGGGTGGTAACTGTTGGAATAATCACCACGTCCAGGAGACACATACCCCGGAGTTAAAAGTAGAAATTATATTAATATGTGGTAGGGCTTCTACATCTATGAAGTTGGAATTGTTTGAATGTATAAGCCTCATGGATAGCTATCCTGAGAGGAAAATCAAGTTAATGAGAAAATTACATTAATTAATTAATTAATTACACAAATAAAACACAATATGTAGCATTCACAGATCGCAGTTAACCAAACAAAACAAAAAAAAAGAACAAAAAAACTCAAAACAATACTGAAAACAGGGATTCCAGATTTAAACGACTGTATGTATGCAACGATTTGTATTTTGCAAAGGATTTTTTTTTCCTGAATTTCGATTGCGATCTAAACATACGCTCATATGCATGCATTGTCTGCATAGTTGGCGTAAGCAGTAGAAATTTTACTTTTACATGTTGTGAACATGTATAATAAACTCACAATCACAATCTATTCACCGTTATATCTACGACAATGTATTCTTTTTAGTTTTTCGACATGTTTGTCTTAAAGAGATCAAGTCCTAGAAACGTTATATTTTGGGCACGGCTTATGACTCTATAGTACTCATGGTTATATATGGCTATTTTCCAATATTGTAAATTCTGTCATAAGAATGGATATTTGCGTCGTAGCTATAAGTAACGTTGTAAATGTGTATACTACTAAGAATATTTAGATGTTTTTCTTCATAGCGGCAAAGTTGAGATATTATCATTGCGGCACAGTTGAGATATTTTCATAACATTATAGTTGAGATATTGTCATAACAGTATAGTTGAGATATTGTCATCGCTGCACAGTTGAGATATTGTCATAACAGTATGGTTGAGATATTGCCATAGCGGCATAGTTGAGATATTGTTAGATTGACATTATCAGTACTGACTGAGGAGGCTAAGCTCTCCTTTTGAAGTAAAACGATGGAATAATGATCAGCTACAACACATACATATAATCTCCTCTGTGATCCAGGGCAATAGTTAACTTGTAGTTCAAGCAACAAAAATGCTCCATCAAAGATAACATGTTCAACATTTTCAATAGCTACCTTATTAATTATTTTACTTGATCTTAGCTAACATATTCGGCAGTAAAAGCGTGCCTACCTAGACATATTTTGTTTATTTCAATTATATATTTTAGAATAATTGTGTGATAAGTATTTTGCTTTCACCCATAGTTTGTAAAACATTTATATTTTGTTTAAATTGTTCCATTTTTTGAGAGTTTCCCTCCCTTTATATAAAAACATGACATGTGCTGCTAACACGTGACATTAATCGAAGTCTGCTTAAGGATATATAATTCTTAAAATTCGTATGAAATAATATTTAAAAAAGGATTTGACCCATGTATTGCAGATTCTTTGTCTACAAGGAAATGAAACATGGATAATCCTAAATTAACTCCCTTTTAATTGAATATCGTTAGAAATTCAAATAACTGTAATTCAGCGTTTATATTGAATATTCCGAAAAAATATTTTGGAAACGCAATATTTTGGAAATTTTGTAGTGGCAATGCTGGAAAAACATGATGTCAACATTATTTTATTAATATTGCGTAAACTTGAAAAATATAATTTTAGCTGACATATTTTAGAATTATGAACAGCGAAAACTGCACTGAACAAAATACTATATGCACAGTTGTATAAGTGTTATAACATTTCTAAGAAAACACATCGACTTGAATCTTTACAATATGTGAATGCAATCAGAGAAGTCGATTTACACTCTCTATTTTGAAATTCAATCGTATCTCTACTCAATCGCAAAATACACAAAACAATGAGAATATTATTGACATATTCTTAGGTGAGTACTTAGGATTTTTGACTAGTATATGTTATAGCTTAGATTGCAATTTAAAGGTATGAATATTGAAGCAAATAACAACTAGCTACTTAGTTACGAATAGTTGTGTTCAAAACTATAGAAGCAAATGCTCTAAACACTCTAAATACACATCATTCGCCTGTTTTGCCAAAATGTTAGTAAAACTTAAAACAAAGTGTACGCAATAAAATAAATCAGTATTTGGACTGTATGTTGAATAACGTTTGTTGATTAATTGCACGGTTATGGTCTACTGTATCTGTTAAGATTAAGCTATAGACGTGATACATATAAATTTGAGCAAAATGAACATTATATGAAAATAGTTCGACCGGTACCGATAAATGGTTTGACGAGTGCACAGGTAGTATGCAGCATAAATAGTGTCCTAAAACAGGTAGTATGCAGCATAAATAGTGTCCTAATACAGGTAGTATGCAGCATAAATAGTGTCCTAAAACAGGTAGTATGCAGCATAAATAGTGTCCTAATACAGGTAGTATGCAGCATAAATAGTGTCCTAAAACAGGTAGTATGCCGATAAAAAAGAAAATTTAGTCATTCTTTACATCAATAGGGAAAGTACGATGACTGTGGAAATGTGCTTATTGCGAAATCTTATAAACAATAATCTACTGTACGATATATGTGTGTCTATCAATATGTCTCCGGTATCATTCATTGCACATGCATACGAAGATCCAATTATATTCCAAGGTATCCAGTTAAGTAATTATTATCGTGTATGTTGGATAAACACTTTTCACTAATAATGTAAACGTTGCTATTGCGTAGAAATTGTTTCAACGCGAGTATTTGACTATTATGTATGTGAGCAACAGGCTGATTGAGACATATTGTAGGAGTATATAGTCCGACTGGAGCCCAAGTTAAAGCATCTTACTGAGGAATATTTTCGATGTTAAAAGAAGAACACACTTCCAGATATATAATTCCACTTCTCAGATACGGTTCGAAATCAAACCAAACAATATATTGATCAGCCGGTAATCAACATTACATATATGGATACTAGGCGTCGATCGTGTGCTTTCAACGTGAATTTTAAACAAATATAGGATATTTATTTGCAGTCATATTGGTTTCTAATTAAAAACTGAAGGCAAGATAATGACACGTTTTTGTGTTTGTTTGTGTTTTTTCTGATTGACATCAGATGTTAGTAAGTATATTGTGTTAACTTTTGTCATTGTACATGAGTAACATATAACCTTATACTAAAATCGCGTGTACAAGTAATTTGTGTTTTAAGGGCATTTAAACAGCATTTTAATTATTTGTGACCTCTATTTGAAGATGTGCAATTTCTCGATAAAGAGTTCCGGTCATACGTGTATTGTGTGTACGACCTGCATTCTCTAGCACTTACTCAGTCGGCACATACTATGTACTATACTGGGAACAATATTTAAGGGAACTCCAAATTTACTCATATCGCATATAGATGCAAATGGAGTTCCGGGAGGACAAGTCAGATGAAATGTCAATATCTGGTCCATGCACCATGTGCATCCATGCATGCACGACATCACCGTAGTATACTTGATATCAAATGGCGGATTGTCTCCCTTGGAATTCGCCACCATTTGTCCTGCAAGGCTTGCCCAAGCTGTTGCAAATTGTCCACCCTGGGCCGTCTGTTGCGAACCCTGCGACCCAAACATCCCACAGATGTTCGATGGGGAACATGTCTGCAGACTTAGCGGGAATTGGCAATGTTGTAACACCTTGCTGCCTCAGAAAGTCGACTGCAAGGCTAGCCCTGTGAGGACGTGCGTTATCATCGTGGTACTCAAAGTTCCGCACTACTCGCTGAGCAAAGGGAATGACCGTCGGGTGTAAAATGTCATCCACATACCGTTGACCTGTCATGTTTCCTTGGACCAGTGTCAAATCCGTTCTGTTGTCGTAGGTTATGCCTGCCCAGACCATGGTGCTGCCACCCCGTACCTATCGTGCTATTGGACTGCCACAAGATGACCTCCAAATTGGTGTCCCCAGTGGTTCCTGAGAGGCTTTTGTGCTCTAGTGAGACTAACTCCTTTGAAATGACGATTTCAATCCCGCAGTTTTCAGTCTGTTTCGCATGGTTGACTTTGACAATTGGATACCCGTGGCAGCTCAGAAGTTATCCCTTAATGCAAAAATGAACCTATTGTGCAAAGCGGTGGTTCGGATTTAACGGTCCTGCAGTGGGGTTGTATTTCGTGGCCTTCCCCTACCACCTCTAATCTTGACCCCATCCATTTCTTTTATATGACCAGCCTCAAACATACCTATAGCTGTAACACTCTATGTCACCAGGGCATTAATAATTAACAAGTCCAGACTTTTAAACACACGTTTTAATAATCTTTAAAACTACCCCATTCTGATCGTAAAGTGTTTATTTTAATTCTAACAGATGTTACTCATCAAATCGCTACATTATTAGACAATCTCTAACAACCTCTGTCCGACTCTACTTCTAAACACACCAGTATATATCTGCACGCACGTGCAATTATATTATTGGATTTCGACACATTTATTCAATTGATCTAACACTATACCCCGCCTACCACCATATACCTGAGTAAGCTAATATAATATCTGCTATTTGAGAGGCAAATCCCAAGTTGTAGAATAATGGTCATTTACTATTAACTGTGCTATACTTCTACTACTTGTTATTAAAATATTATTATTATGTATGGTAGTGTTACATAGCACATAATTTGTCATTTTCGCTCATGTACAACATTGCGACGTTTTTGAACGTTTCACACCATCAGTGTGACATGTGGCTGAACCCTTGAGAGGCACGTGCAAGTAACCAACCTGGATGTGCCATTTTGAACAGCATGATCTGTGCATTAGTCAAAATTTGATTAGGTTTGATGTCCTCGTTCGTTAGATATCCAAATTATAACAGAGCCTCCCATGGCCATATCAATCCGAAAGTGCAGGGGGTTCCCTTAAATATTGTTCCCAGTATATTAACTGGTAGTAAACTATTTGGTATCATGTTTTTTTTTAATAAAGCAACTTTTCATAAATAATATATGTGTTTGTAGTATCCATTATTAACGGTGAAACCGTGTATCCTATGCTATATTTAGAGATGATATAGTACCTTGTTGACACTTTTATTAATCTACAGCATACTAGGAATTGCTTTGAAGGTAGCCAGTCAGCTGCACAACACAAGAAAAAGCCACACAATGGACCTCAACATGATGTTTGACCTAGCAGATGTTACATGATATCACGATTTGACTAATGCAATAACCAGAGGTAGTATTTGAATTAAGGGTGAACCCCGTATTTTTTGTTCTTTTTCATTAAATTCGATTGCTTTCGTCTCAAAATATCTATGTAGAAATGAGTTATGGAAAAAAAAATCCGCTTCGTGCCTGGTTATCTGAACCGTTATGCTCGCCTCGTCTGATCTGGCCTGATGCATAGAAAGAACGCTTCTATGACATATATAGCAATCCCGTTTCTTGTTAGATATTCAAGAGAAATATACAGGTGTCAAGAAAACTAAAACAAATATGGTTAGATCTTTACAATTGGACGACTACATCGGTGTGATATCCTTCCATGAGGCATGCTTTAAACTCGAGTATAGGACCTGAAATTTTGACACATTTTGGAAAATAATCAATAATACGATTATTTTAAAGAAATCCTGGTTTATACCCCAGCGGCCATTTTTACCACAGACCGTGCAAAAGCGCTTATGTTTGTGATGACACATGCTTTGCTTCCTAATAACACTGTATTAAGTGATGCATATTTAAATGCATGTTTCTAGTTGACTGTGTTCTGTAAAATCTACAGTTCCTGATCGACTTGTATAAAAACGCGTTGTAGTATGTAAAATAAATCTTTACCCATTATTAACATATTGCATTTGTATGTGTATGTATGTATGTATACATGGACAAAGAAGTTGGACGATAAAGCATAGAGTGCTTTCCGGACTGTTTAACAATAGTATGCAAATTAACAACTGACACGTTATTTGTACATTATTATCGTTCGAAGTTGCCGTTACGTCTACGATCATGAGATCTACATTTTTAGCTTTGGAATAGAGCATATGGAATCAAATTCATTATAACGGTATTTGATATATTTCCCTGTTGATGAATGGTATCATTAAGGCTCATTGGATATGGTGTCGACAAGCTTTTCATCCACTTTAACTACGGAATGTCTAGCTTTAATTTTAACGTTTCATGTGACACCATTATCATAAATGATATATTCTACCAATTGAACAATGACGTTATTGAAACTATGACCTGACAAGTATAATTTGTTTTAACTGTTTGAGATTACCTCTATTGTATTTATGTTACCGGTTTGTCCAACATAATCTATTTACCACAACGTTGTTCATAGTCTCCAAAACTCTACATCAATTCTCTGATTTATTGGCGAGCTTTGTAAATTTCATTTGCATGATTCATATTTTTTCTAGATAATGATCCGATAATGAACATATGTCATTAGTAAAGTTTCTAAAAACATGCCTTGATTTTTAAGAGGAGTTTCATAATTCAATTAGTATGTAATTTTTGTTTTGTTTCCATTTAGGGAAACATAATGCATACAAATGATGTTTCCCTTGTCTGAGGATATTCCATTTGAAATTGTAGTTTATGAATAATAAAGAATTGGTTTGTTTTCCTCCGATGTACATAATTCGATTGTTTTCGGCAAATCCGATTAACTTGCAATTATCTGGAATTTAAAATAACATGCATCATGCTCTGTATGTCGTCTTATGAGGAATTGACACGCTCATGCATCCGTTTACACTCTGTTTCGGATATCTCGGTGTGCGTTTAACATCATTACTGGGTTTCAGAAACGATTACTTGATGTTATAGATACATGAAGCATGTACCTTTTTTTCATGGAACATGTGGTGATCATGTGTGCATCATTCAATGGGTACCATAAGTGAATTGTCTCCCATTAAGGCCCATTTAAAATAACTTGATCTAAATATTTGCTTCATCTCATTTTTTATCGATTCTCTCTATATCTGAATATATTTCAATACGGTAACCTTTTTCCGAAACCTTGCAAACCTTGTTTTATTTATTGCTATTTGCTACTGTATAAAAGGTGTCATATTAAAGAAAGAATACTTATAATGTATGTATACATTTGAAACTAATTAAAACAGCCTATTTTAATGCAATGCGAAAGATAAATGAGGGAGGAAAACAGAGGCTACATAAGTCTACCAGAGCATAAACGCCATACATCTCATTCTATAGGACAATAATGCAAAGGATCAACAACCCTATCTTTACTATTCTGTTGTACTTTGATGGAGCCTTAAACATAGCTTAGCAATATCTAAGAATTATATTTAATCCCAGGTCTAAGGCTCAACAACAATACCACCCATACAAGAACAGCTTAAGCTTTGTGCCTGTGGGACATGCATTGCATTACACAGCGCTATCAATGAACAACCGATATCATTATCTTTTATATTTCAACACAGTCGATCAAAAAAACGCAATCAAAACGAATTCAATAACAGTGAAAAGGCAATATCATATATTAATACAGCATATGACACCACTGAACCTGCCAGTGGACAAAGAGGCTGCTGTGGGTTAGAACCAGGTTGTAGGGTTCACCACACTTAACTAAGAATGACTATTATAATACAAACAACACTTTTTTTGAAGGGTCTCTTAAGTCATTATATCAGCTATGGTAGAACACAATTATCGATTCACTGTGTTAAATGTAGATATAAAATCGAACAGGTTATGTAGCATTAAAAGACCACAGTCAACCGCAAACACGCACAGAAACAAACACATACAACTATTTATAAATGGCAAGATAAGACATCACGAACATAAACGGGTTGACAATTGGGCTGCCGCCTTGGAACAGTCAGTGGCCCAAAAAGGTCGCTTGGTGTTTAAACACGGTTTTACGGTGCACAAAACCTCACTCATACCCTATTGTCAATAAAAAAAATTAGTGTTAATAAAACAATATCCCCGCCAGGTTATATTCTCAAACAAACAAGGCAGCATTAATAGACATTATAAGTAAAACCCATAAATGATTATGCATAAAGCTAGAAAGCAAGTATTTAATGACTTGGTAGAAGCCAGAGCACCAAGGCACAATTTTAGACAAACATCAAACGCAACCGTTCTTTGAGGATTTAGGTAGACGTCACAGTTACACAATATGCCATGTAGGGGTACCACCTTGGAGATACCACCACTGGGGATGTCCCAGGTTATAGGCTACACCATGCCTCCCTCTTACTCTACTGTCATCATTTATAGGCTTTTAAATGTGTACATGCAAATGTTGGTCTGAATTGCACATCCTAAAACACATCCTAAAACAAATTACTAGTAAACTTATGAATGGATATGGTGTGACAAGTAATCAGTGAATACCAGACTGAAATATGAATACTTGTTTAGTTCAACTATCTGCTGAAACTCTACGACAACCGATACAACAATACGTTTAAAACAATGAGGTAGGCACTGAACTTAAGCACACGTAAAATGCACAATAATTCATTACACAAAACACAAGCTATGTAGCATAAACCTATACAAGGTAATGTGGTTATTCAAAACATTCAAAGAAAAAGATACTAAATATATCCCTGTGTTCGTAGCAGTTAATACACTAACTGATACCAAATATAGATATATTGTGACATATATTTAGAGAATATTATGTCAGTGCCTTTTGCTATCAAATAAACTTGATAGTAGAAGGCATTGACATAATATTCTATTTCTCATGTAGATTAACCACATTTTCTGTATGAATTACTATTATTACCTATTTTTCAGTATGTTACGCTTATCAAGGACGCCATCATATTGTTGTTTTTTGTTTGTTTTATGACGTCAGACAACGTTACGTGCATGACGTCAGATAACGTTACGTACAATAAACGCCGAGGAAATCCGCATGATTTGCTCTAATGGTCAGTGCCTAAAAAAGCAAAATCTAAGAGGTTACCCCTTTATTAGGCAGAAAGGTGCATATCTGCATGATAAAATAATAGTTTGGTTCGGCTACGTTGCTCGCTTGGTTGTACTTTTATTGTTTCAATTGGATTCAAAAGCCACTTCAACGGCAATCAATGTTGTCTTATAATGTAAAATGAAATATTAGCAAAACATTATGTTTAACACATCTCCTTATTAGCTATCCATTCTAGAGTTACAATGTGTTGTTGAATGTAATTTGAAAATGTGACTTTGCAAATAGGTCTTAGTTCTCGAGACAGAAAGCTGAATTCGGCTGCATGTATCATGCGTAAGTGCAATGTAAGCATATATAGGCACGCATACATATTTATGATTATTGTTGTTATTTTGTTTTAGGATAGGACATTGGTAACAATAATGGAATGCCTCGAATTTGATTTTGTTCTTACCAGCCAATTTTGGCATGAAGTACATACATAAGAAGCCCGCTTCTCCTAAGTATTACCTCGATACCCACCCACCGTGAAAGTTCAATCCATCAGACAGATTATATTGAATGAATAAGTCCTCGCTCCGGTCTGTGTAACTTTATTTGCCTTCTTTTAACATACACCTTTCCCTTTTTTAAATCTTCTTAAGAGTATATTTCAAAATTAAACCTCTCAATTCAGTCGTGTGCAGATTCAATTAAAGCATATGTGTCTTTTTTTTGAAAACAAGCTTACTGTACTAATACACATAAATAGCACTGTTACTTCAGCACGTTGTGGCACATTTCAGTTTCTTATTGACGTCCAACCATATTGACCAGATCAGTTCTCATAATGGTCTATCTGTAGAGCTTTGCTCTCAGTACAACAATGCTAAATAGTTCTACAGAAAAAAAAAAGTTTACAGAGTCTGATAAGATTAAGTATATAAAACGATGTTATGAAATGAAGATTCCGAGAATTAGTTCCTGGATGTTTCAGAGGACAGAGGCAAAGGTAGATCTTTGTAATATATTATAAACATATTTTTGAAATATGCACGTAGAAGCAATTGAACATTTGAACATTTGTTTAAGGAATAGGCAAATGGTAGAGCTTTTTGGACCGAAATACATACTTCATTAAAACCGGACAAATTTACAGATTCAACGACTGATAAGTCATTACAAATATGTATTTATGCAAAGTAAAGAAAATCGAATATCATGTTTATTATCGTAAAACACAGTGATAAACAGTGCCGATTTGTTTCAACACGCCCGCTTATATTATTAGTGCCAATAGGAAAAATAAACATTATTTTGTGCGTTCGTTTTTCATTCTCTCCGAGGCGAAGCCATTACCTTCTCTCAAAATTTAAGTGGTGCGAATAAGCTTTAATATATATCCGACAGTTAAAAATACCATAATTAAAATTTTAAAAAGCAAAACATTTTTTAACTCGAGTTTGATAGATGTGATCCCAGGATCCACATACGCGGATCCAGGATTTTACCTCGAGGCTTGGGGAGAGAGTCTAACTTAGACCAAATGTTTAACAATAAAAACCAAACATTTGCGATTTTTCACGGGTGTGGGGTTTGGTGGTGGTGTGGGGGGCTTAATATAATATATATTATATAATTTAGAAAATCCCAGTCAGTCCAGTCCCCACTGGCTTCCCTCTGGATCCGCTAGTGATCCACTTTGAGTTTATACACCATCCTGGATCCGCTAGTGATATATAGCGCTGGCAAACATTACTACGAAATGCGGAATGCGGAATGTGGAATTCGGAATGCGGAATGCGAAATTCGAAATGCGGAATTCGGTATTCGGAATTCGGAATGCGGAAGTCAAGAAATAGAAGTAAAGTGAAGTAAATGTGAGCCAAATGGGCCATCGTAGGTACCCATCAAAAGGAAATTCCTAGCCATAAAGTGTCCATATCCACTTAAATTAGCAAACAATAAACCTAAATGGTATTGTAAAGATATATAGAAACACAATTAGGAAATCCTCAGGATGTATCCAGAATTGTACTGAACAACCACAGTAGTTGCAGCCAAAGAAAAAAACAATCCGGAGCACGACCAAAGAAGTCTGTTATTTTTGTCGCGATGAGGCCCGGCTGTGTATATGCAAGTAACAAAAGCGAGAGGCAATGCAATTTTTGTATCACATGTATTTCCATTAAAGTGAGTTGATACATTTCAAAATAGAGAAACAATAGTCCAATATAAACATATTTTACCTTCTTATTTAACCCGTTACCCACTAAGCACGACTATAATATCATGTGCGTGCATTGTAAACCCGGAGTAACATCAGGATTTAAAATGTCCAACTGCTGATCAGTATTTTTTTCCCCCAAAAAAACCTTTGTCATATAAATGGAATGGTCATATTCAAAGAAAGAACAGTCCATTATATATATGTAGCGGGTTAAGGGTTAACAGGAGTACTCCATGCTTTTCATAGGGTGTTGGGAACGAACTTTCAAATGACAAGTAATGGTATTGTCTATTCTGTTCCTTTCCTGTTCGATTTTTATATATACTATTCTTATTTACAAAGAAATTTATTCTGCCCAACCTATATATGAACCAGGGTTATTTTAAGCATTTGGCTCCAGATTGTAGGTACTTGCATCATAATTGATTGATATGATGAGATTAGCATGCATTGGAACATTTTTTAAATTTTGTTTTTAAAAAAACCCACGCAAAACCCTGATATACCCTATTTAAAATCAGTCTCAAGGATACTATATGTTCCTAGCTGGCAATTGTTCCATGTATGAAACAGCCATAGTGCAATGAGAACATATAGAAAATGCCTTATAAATATAGATATAAAATTGAACAGGAAATGCAGCATTCAAGGATGACAGACAACCACAAACACACATAGAAACAAAGAACAAATTTCAAGATGAATAAAAAGCTAAATAAGAACTCACAAACACAAAAGGGTCGACAATAGGGCTACCGCCTTGGAACAGTCAGTGGCAAAAAATGGCCGCTGGGGGTTTAAACCAGGTTCTAGGATGCACCAAACGTCACACATGCCCTACTGTCAACCCAAAAAAACGGGACAGTATAAATAAAGAAATCCCCGCCATGAACTATGTATATATAAATACAAAACATCAATAGCCTAGAAAGCCAAGAAGAATGTATTCACTGAGTTGGCAGAATCCAGAGCAACAAGAGAATACACCATTGACAAGACACTACTGCAGACATACATCAAACGTTACCGTCCTTTTGGACTTTAGGTAGACGTCATCATAGGGTTCAAAGCCTGACCGGTCATCGCACAATTAAAGAGGAAAGCATATAGGCGAACTGTAAAAGGGTCCACCACCAAGCATGCAGTACTTTGCAATGTCTAAATGAACTTCAGTCTGAGAAACTTGATCTGACGATGACCAGATTTCTATAAGCTGTCATTTCCGTTTGTCAATGTTCGGAGCAGTGAAGCATAATTAACAGACTGATAAAGCAACCCTTAATTTTTTCCCCAAAATTTTGATAAATTTAGAAGTGTTTTTTCTGTTTGTTAAAACCCGAAATTGACCGAAGGTTGCAATATTATTTAACGGCAGTATGTGGATTTACATATACTGTGGAAAAGTTGCAACGGAGTCGATATCACAGCATAAGGTCAATGTATGAAGTCAATAGCATACGTCGTGGATTGAGCTAATCACACAGATTGTAGACTTGGCCTGTATCGCAATTAAATTGATGAATTGCCTATCATATGTTGCTTTCCGCTCTTGAAGTACAGATATAGTGCCTCTGGTACGGTCATAATGTATGGATTTCGTGCAGTTGTGCTCTTCTGAACATCTATCATTGAAAGTCTTAAGTGTTCCCATAATGCCAGAATACACTCAATTTTGTGTTTGTCCATAAATTCTAGGGTTACAGTATATACCGGTTTATGCACAATAATGTACAGTGTATTATTTCTGTTGACTACACTTTTCATCTTTGGATAAGAAGAAACAAATGATTTTTATTTTTAGGTTTAGGCACAGGAAGAAACACTTGTTTTCGGCGTGCATGTCAGTCATTGTATATCCCTTATATATATAGGTGTGATATTTGTCGATATTTGTTAGAGTAAAGGGCACACCATATGTTATAATATACATTTCATGATGCTTGTCTTTTGCATGTTTAACATGTTACCACCACATGCGCCTTAATACACCACGCGTAGTTACAGGTAGAATGCAACCTAGATAACAGATGGTGACATAGTTTATATCAATATCGTTTATATTATGTTCACATGATAAAAGACAAGTGGCAGTCTTTCACGAACAAGCACATAGATTAGGTGGAATGCAAACATGATTTTCAGAGAGAGTTTTTCGATAATTCATATTTTAAAAGAATGAACTAAACAATGCATAACAGTTTACTTACATGGATTGAATTTAACTAAATTATATGTATAGTCGTACCAACAGCTAAGGGCATATGGCGATTTTCCAGTTTCTATTGACATTTCTTGCTCTGCCGCCACCTGGTTAAACCCATCGACGTTCCTCATTCCAGATGGATAGCTTCCTCATACAAAGGTTCCTGTTACTATGACAGGTCGAAGTCACAGCAGTAAGGGCCTAAGTATTTCAAGTCAGAGACTGTAACCGCTCGGCCACGGAAGTCCCTCTTTACACTGAACAATTTCATAACAAGGTTACATTTTTTGTATCAGCAAATACCGAATATTGCGCAAACTTTGCCCAAAACGGTTTTATCGAACTTACTGATTTAATTTATTCCAGCAATATAGGAAACGCAAAATCCAACTTGTACATGGTCTCAAATTTATGATTGTTAAACTAAATAACGTAACATTTAAGTTAAGCTTATCGGTTGTAGAAAACAAATTTGATCAAATGTGTTATTTTGAGCTATACTTCTATAATGTTTATATTAGAGGTAGTAATAACCATCGTGTCACTTAAAGCTACACAGTCCATATTTAACTGGTAATAACTCATGGATGTGAATGAGTCACGTGCGAATTAGTTTCAAATCGACGAAAACACAAAAAGTCGGTATCGAAATCGATGCGTAAAATATCGCATTTTTATTTAGTCTCCGAACAGGTTACATCGATTAAAATACGTCTTCACAATATTTGATAAAAACAATAGTTGCCCGGAACGGGATTTGAACCACTACCTTGCACGTTTTGCAGGATGTACGCTGAACCACTAGACCACGGTAGTATTTTTAGCACTACATAGATATTACGTAATAACTAGCACGCGTACACAAACTCATCAAGCGCTAAATAACAAGTCGAAATATGATTGTTTTGAGGCGAAATATTAGTTTCATATTGATAACAAACAATATTACACCAGGCAATGTTAATTTACACGTGAGTAGACTCGCGTGCTACAAGATGGACTTTACTATTTTCTCAATTAGTATTATAGTTCAGTTGTTAGGGCAGCTGACTTGAAATCAGAAGGTCGTGTGTTTGAGCCCCGAAAGAGGCTAAACTTTTTTTTCTGTAAAAATTGTTGTTAGCTGTGAATAGGTACGATGTGCACCGGTCGATGTCTATATAGTAAATGATTTCCTGCGAGGTATTTTCCCAATTAAATACCCGATTTCGGCACGAGCTGGTGAACATGAAGTTACAAATAAGGACAGGCCTACAAAGAAGAACTCGATTGACATAGAGACTGTGTAGCTTTAAGCACACTTATACGGTAAGGCCAACTGAACTGGTATCTCGTTGAGCGTTTTTTTTTTGCTAAGACGTTAACTCGGTTTATTGTTACAAAACATATGTAGGTATTTGTTAAACATATATGAGATATTAGCTTTTGCGTAAGTAAAGAAATAACTCGTTTTTGTTAACTATTCATAGGAGATTGCAAAATTTGTTTCACAAGTGTTCAGTTTCAGATGTTTGTATATTCCATTATACCGACATAATCGCAACATATGACACCATTAAACTGATATCGCCCCAGCATTAGTTATCTAGCAAATACGTAGTTATTGTACACGAGTCGTTAGTAATTTAGACCAAAACATTAAAAACAGCTCCATAAAAAAGCGACATTTTAGAGATAGGTTTGTATTAAAGTCGACAGCTGTGGGTTGTATTCTCTTGTGCATAGTCGGACATATGTGACCAAAGATAGATAAATGATATCGTATCGATATACAGTATAGTTTAATAACGTATTATCTATACATTATCATGACGAATACAACAACATTGTACATTCCTTTTGAAATTATGAAAAATGAAACGAAATTTGGATATCGTCGGAAACGGTATATACAAAATACATATTGCAGTCTCTGTTTGATTGAGACTGCTCATGAATGGTAGTGGAAAGGGCTTGCTACCGTTCACGCCCTGTAGCCCCGGTGCTTCTTGCTGATCATTAATAAGTTCATATTTTTTGCATAATATAGTATCATTTTGTGGCTTGTGTCTTGTCTCAGAATTCCTAAACATGGTGTATAGTGTTCAATTAAAGTCACACGGGTAGGCGGGAAGATACTGGACCAGGAAAATTATGGACTGAAGCCACAATACGCATGTGTGCATACTTTAGGGCATGCATTTATAAATCCGCCTACAGGGACCATCCCACAGGTTATATGAATACATGTAAGCGTACTAATAAATGCACAAGCATGATAGCTTCTCGTAGGAATTCCTGTTGACAGAAAATAATGTGTGTATCCATGCTTTCCATTCTTATGTTGCATTATAACTAACTTGTAACTGTACGCTGACACTGTATACATTCAAGATATAATTTATTTTAGAGATAATTGTCATGGAAAAGCTGCATTAGTCGTAAATGTTAGCTTATATAACACAAAATATTTACGTTGAGGAACATTACACAACTACAATTCTAGAATATTTACTAAATCTAAAATATATTGACATGACTGACGGAATTCAGTAGCGATATAAAAAAGATTACCTACTCCGGGGGATTGAACTCTGAGCCCACACTAAAATTACACTTGCTGATAAGACTGATAAGGCATTCCCAACTGCGCTAAACGGAGCAGATATGTGACGTAATACATACTATGAATATAACTCAATGCGCTAATGGTATCACGTGACCAACAGAAATGTAAATATTGCGCAACAGAAATGTAAAGAAAGCGGTCAGAAAAATTAATAAAAAAACCACGTTTTTTTTTCAAATTAAAGAATTCATTACAACATACTTATTTGGGTCAATGTTCATGTGTCCATGTATACATTTCAATGATTACACATCAGGCAGTTATTTGCTTTTGCTCATTAGGCTATTATATCTTTACTTATACTTTACAGATGTTGTATCGCTTTTATATTCATTTTGCCCTAGTGTTGATGTATTTTCTGTATCACTCTAATTAATATTGGAGCAACTTAAAATGTATTGGTTGTAGAAATGTTATTGGGAATTACTGGACATATCCGGGAAGTAACTGACATTTATATTGTATTTTTATAATAAGTTAATATATCTATGATGATTTTTGCTCAACTTTCTACAAATAACTTCACACATGATTTAATAGTTTATTCTAAAACCCTTTATAATGCCAGTGATAATGTTAGAAGAATTAAAGGGCTGGGAATTAACTTGACAAAGTCAGGAAATTACTGGACAATATTTTGTATTTTAATAATACTAGTATGTCATCATATCTCGTCTCTGATGTTTTCCTGCGGACATCTCATATCAACCTCAATACTGAGGTAGTAGAATAACCAACAACATGCTATTATGTCATTGTAGAGGACAATATAGAGGAAACAATAACTGTTGGGAAACAACTGGATATATCCGGGACATATCTGGACCATATATTATGACGGAAAAACGTGCTGTGAAATAACTAAACATAGCTGGGCAAATACTGGTCAGTGCCGGGTACTAAAAAAACATATATTTTATATGTATTGAACAATATTTCATCACATCTCGCTCATGTTTTCTCGCTCATAATAATCGTAACCATGCTCTATTATATCACGGCAGTGATATGTTAGAAGGAATAACGTTCTTGGAAATAGCTGGACATAGCTGGGAAATAACTGGACATTGCCGGGAAATAAATGGACCACAAACTGTATTTTGACATTATGTCATCATACATCATCTTTCATGTTTTCTCGCTCATAATATCCGTAACAATACGCTATTATATCAGTGCAGTGATACGGTAGATGTGACCATATATTGTATTTGAACTATATGTCATCATATCCCATAGTTCATTTTTTTTGGCTTATATGTCATACTAACCGCACTACTTAGGTAATAGTATAACCAACAACCCTTTATTATATCATAGCAGTGGTAAAACTAAAAGAAACAACGGCTTTGGAAATAACTCGACAGAGCTGAGGAAAAAATGGACAATTGTTTCTATCTTAATGATATCTTCAAAGGCATTTTCCCGACCGTCTTCATGTCAAACTCACTAATGAGGTAATAGTATCCGTAACAATACTCTATTATTCCAGGGGCATTGATATGGTAGACGGAAATACTTGCTTGGAAATAACTAGACATCGCTGGGTAATAAATCATCTTTCATGTTTACTTGCTCATAATATCCGTAACAATACAGTATTCTATTAGGGCGGTGATATGGTAGGTGAAAAACATGTCAACATATCTAATAGATCATGTTTTCTCGCTTATATTTCATATTAACCCTACTACTTAGATAATAGTATAACCAACAACACTCTATTATATCTTAGCAGTGGCAAAACTATAGAGAACAACGGCCTGTAAAATAACTAGAGCTGGGGAAAATGGATTTTGTTTGTATCGTAATGACATCTTCTAAGGCGTTTTCTCGACCGTCTTTCAGGTCAAACTCTCTAATGAGGTAATAGTATCCGTAACAATACTCTATTATGCCAGGGGCAGTGATACGGTAGACGGAAACACTTGCTGGGAAATGACTGGACATCGCCAGGAAATAACAGGACAAGGCAGTGATATGGTAGGTGAAAAACGTGCTGGAAAATAACTGGACATAGCTGAAAAAATGGACATTGCCGGGAAATAAATGGACCATATAATTATTGTATTTGAAATATAGTTCATCATATCTCATCTTTCATGTTTTCTTGCTCATATTTCAAATTGACCCCACTACGTAGATAATACATGTAGTATAACAAACAATAAAAAAAGTAGGCCACTGGGGGGTTTAAACCGGTTCTAGGATGCACCAAACCTCACACTTACCCTACTGTCATCCCATTAATAGCAGTGGCAAAACTTAAAATGGCCTGCCTGGGCTACCACTTTAATTGAACTTGAATTTTTTTTGTATGAAAATCTAGGTTGCTGTATGTGGAACATGTTTTCAATAATGTATCTTCAAAAAAAAAAGTTTGGTAGGTTTGACACCACTAAATCTTTCCCCTACTCCACAAAAATAGGATATTGTGAACATTTTTAGAAGAGTTTAACTTGTAAACTATTATTAATATACATAAAAACGCTGACTTTGTAGCATACAGATATTATCAATTTTGATTTTAGTGTAATTTGTGGCATGTTTGAGCGTGTATACTCGATTAAAAGTAGATAATATGCCACAAATTGTATAAATGTTACTAAAAAAACACGTTTTGGTGTGCAAATCTGAATATTTTAGATATGCAAAGTCCTACTGGTTACTAAAATGCGTGTTTTATTGATGTTCATTGAATTATATTGATAATTTGTCACATTTGTCAAGTGTAATGCCAAGAAATGCCATTTCATATGACAATTCATATAGTTTAAAACTAAAAAAAAAATTCTGATTTTTTAGGTAAATTTCACTTTTACTATGCATCTTCAAATGTGCATATCTCGGTCATTACTTGTTCGATTTGCACAATTTAGGCATGTTTCAGCATGATATATAGCCGAGAATATGAACACGTTACATTTAAAAAAATATGAACTTTCTGTGGTTCTCTTTAAGGCGTATAAACACCATTGCGCTTGTGCTTTCGTGGTGTATAGTCAAATAGTGCCAAATAAAAGCCGTTTTCCTGCCTAACTAGTGAAACAAAATTTACACTTTTGGTTGCCTTTTGTTATTATTACCTATAATTTATCCGAATGATGTATTGGGAATACTGATCAGTGTTTGTTTGAGATATTTGATTATAATTGACATAGACAGTAAAGCGAAAGTGGAAATGGGGTAAATCTAAATAAAACAGATTGACTTTTTCTTACATGATAAATGACACCCTGTTTTTATTGAGTTTTTATATGGCGGACGCTCAATCGTTTGATTGATATGTGTTTTAAAATTGTCTACGGAGAAAATTGCGAGTTTTTTGTCTCTTGACATACATTCGTCCTATATAAAATGAAAAAGGAAATCAAAGGTGCAATGTAACCTTAAGGTGTTTCATGTCGTACGATTCTAAATCACCAATATCCATACACTCTTTTTACTTCATACATCTCAAATCCAAACTTTAAGAGCTCTCGAATAAAGCAGGAAGCATTAGCTAATGACCCGGTATCAGGCTTGTTCAAATGGTAACCATTGAGTCAAATGTGCATACTAATATTATAGAGTCATGTAGCAAATTCATTAAAAACCTTCTTTTCTGAAATACAAATAATAGAGTTGGATATAATACATGGGATGTATTACCCGGGACATGTGTACTTTTGATCGATATGTATATATGATGCTGTAACTTCAGCCGATGCTTTGAATTAACTAATGCTGTGATTTTATCTGATGCTATGACTTTATATAATGATATGACTTTATCTTATACTGTGACTTAATGCTGCCTTGTTAGTTAAAGAATAGTTCATAGCGCGGATTTCTTTATTTACCCTCTCCATTTTTATTGGGTTGACAGTAGGGTGTGAGGTTTGGTGCATCCTAGAACCTAGTTTAAACCCTCAGCGGCCTTTTTTGTCACTGACCATTCAAGGGAGGTAGCCCTATTGTCAACCCTTTTGTGTTTGTGATGTCTTTTTTGGCCATTTATTCATCTTTAAATGTTTTCTTTGTTTCTGTGTTTGTGTGTGGTTGACTGTCGTCCTTGAATGCTGCTTTTCCTGTTCGATTTTTATATCTATATTTATCTAATGCTGTGATGCTTTTCCTATGCGGGTGATTCTTTAAAATAAGCCGTATTGGTTAGACATGCGATAACCAGAGTTGAAATAGAATTGAATTAAATCAACATATATGAGGTTATTTACAGCCGCCCCGGAGTGAGACATAGGATACGTAGGTATACGGGAACTAGGCCATACTCTTGCTATCGAATAGATTCTTTAAATGGTTCTTTCTATTCCACGAAGGAAAGACTCCGATATATTAAAAGGTCATTGTCGCCTTATTCAGAAAACATTAAATTATATCTACCTAACTGATATTGTCTCGTGGAGGATTAGCTTGTATGCCTTCATTTGAGTCTATATAAGCTTATGAGCCATTTTAGTTGCATAAACTAGTAACAAGATCATGTTTGGTGAGGTTTCTGTAGACATTGTTCATTTACAGTGCAATAACTCAAGTATATAATTATGTTCACTAATTTCACACATATCACCTGCCACCTGCTTTTTTTATACATTTGTGTCTTATAAATCTTATGACCTCATAATCTGACAATCATTAACATTATCGTTAAGTGGGCATGTTCCTTTGCTCAAGAAATAAAGTATATTATTATTATTATTATTATTATAACGACTAAATCCGATAGTGCTATGGGAATTGTCTTGTAGGACACATCGAAGTAACAATAATCTCCACCGCGAGTCATAATCGAACTTGTTATCCACTGGGACACCTTATAGTTGAAAGAGTTGAAATGGAAGAAATACAACAGATGTGACTGATGTCATTCCAAATAAACATAGGCCAGATATTTCCCAGTAAATGCCTTTATACAATATTGAGTACGACAGGATTAAAATATATGGTCCGTTTATATCTCGGCAATGTCCATTTGTTTTCCTTCAATTTTGCAGATTAGGAAGCTGTATGTTGCAATGAACATGGAGAGTTTTGGAAGAAACATTCCAAATACAAACCCAATTATACGTTCCACATTCAAACCCATGGGGTGGGGTGGTGTGGGGTTGGTTGGAGGTTTAGGGAAGCCGTGTTCAGATATGGTTAAGCTTTAAATAAGTAACAACACGTTCGATGTCTACCTTAATTAAAATTATTCCACATTTCATAGGCTGCTTCACTCGGAGCTAATAATTCAGTTAAGCATAACTAATTTTGCAGTTCCATCGAACTTATGCTATAAGCAATACCATATCAATATTTGGTTGAGCTATTTAAGAGATGTCACAAGATGACATATACAGGTATTAAAGATCTGTATATCTCACCATTGTTTTGTGTTTTAAACATTTAATCAGTTCATCGTCACTTTTCATCAGTCATTTCATCGTTCACTCTCTTTACCTGAAATTAAACATTTCAGATTAGGATGACCAACTTTAAATTCAGTAATATTTCACAGCTGGGTATATTTAACCTTTGACATAACTAACCTGGCGGGAAAATCATGCGCGCAGTTGAACATCTCAGTTTGTAGAGAAAGAACAGAAGCTATTGCCATTTTGCAATCTGTTATATTTATCTTGTAAAAGATAGTATATATATTCAGATATACAGAGAACACCGAATATTGTTTTCATTCAAACCTCTGATAATGAATTTCAATCTGTAGAGGGAGTATGTCACGGTGCATAGATATTTAACAGGTACATTGATGTTGCACTGTCAGTCGATAGAGCATCGGAACGGTAGTCCGAAGGTCCCGGGTTCGAGCCCCGGTCTGGCTGCGCATTTTTTTAGTCCTGTGATATGTGGCATACTGTCTTTTTATTGTGTTTATTCATAATGCTTGACTTAAAAGCAAGTAATTCAATATAGTAAGGACTGTTTTATGTACGAGGTACTATACATGTGTGTTACAGTTTCTCCATGTAAGTAACATGGTAATTGGTCGTCCTTATACTGGACATATTTCTAGAATAGTGAAAGTATTAGTAAGGATGATAAACTCCATGTATTCTTATTTTATGAGGCAATGTCGAGCGTGACATTTCTCTAAAGAGGAGATGGAAGGTAGAAACTAAAACGATGAACTTAATGAATCGTTTTTCATTTCATTTTTTTTTTCCAAATGTCGAGGACGACATTTTTCTGTAGAGCGGGGGGATGTCACAGGATGGCATATACAGGTATTACAAATCTGTATATTTCCCCATTGTTTTGTGTTTTAAACATTTAATCAGTTCATCATCACTTTTCTTCTTTCATTTCATCGTTCACTCTACTTTCTCTTTACCTTAAATTAGTAATATTTTACAGCTGAGTATATTTAACCTTTGGCTCAACTAACCTGGCTGGAAAATTATCCGCTCAGTTGAACATCTCAGTTGGTAGGGAAAGACAGCAGCGATTGCAATTTCGCAATCTATTATATTTATCTTGTAAAATATAGTAAATATATTTAGATATAGAGAGAACACAGACTATTGTTATACTTTCACACACACACACACCCCACCCTTCTCACCATAATGAGGCGTCGACAGATATATAGATCAATACAACAGCTTACATTCATTAACTTCAAGATTGTTATCTAAAACCAACATCGTTTTGAAATCCGAATGTAAAAAATAATTCCAAATCTCAAGACCGTTATATAAAAGCTGTTGATGTAGAATGTAGAATGAAGAACAGGGTTCGAATGTATAACAGAGAACTAGAGGCAGAACTGGGGTCGAATAAGAAATAAGAAGAGTAAAATATATACGGACAACAGACTACTCGCTGTGTACCTTAATTAAAATTATTCCACATTTCATAGGCTGCATTACGTGGAAGTCCCCAAACCCGTCATAATGATCATACGGGCCCACTAAATGATCGCCCTATTGCTTTAACCAGTTGTATATGTAAAACCATTTAACGAATGATTAATGAGTGACTGATGTCCAAAAAACGGATAACAAAGTTTCAAAGTGGATTCCAACTCCAGCGATGCACAACAGACAATCACATTCGATTTGAATCATTTATTAGAGAAGCTTTCGTAAAGAAAGAACATCTAGTCACTGTATTTTTTGACTTGGAGGAAGCTTATGATTCTGCGTGGAAGTACGGTATCATGAAAGACGTTTATGACCTTGGTCTCAGAGGCCGATTACTAAGTATTGTAAAGAATTTATTTCTTAGATGATAGACAGTTTCGTGTCCGAATGGGTTCAACCCTCTCTGACATTCATGAACAGGAGATGGGTGTCCCACAGGGCAGCATAATCTCTGTCACCCTTTTTAATATAAAAGTTGACAGTATAGTTAAATGCATAAATCCTGGTGTGGATTGCTCTCTATATGTTGACGACTTTGTTATATATTATCGTGCGAAAAACATGAACACTGTCGAGAGACAACTTCAACAATGTCTCAATAAAATCCAGACCTGGTCGGATGAAAATGGTTTTAAATTTTCTAAATCTAAAACTAATTGTATGCACTTTTGTCAACTACGTGAATTCATTATATTTTACAACTATGTGTCTTATTTTCGACCGTAAATTAACGTTTATACCACATCTTAAATACTTGAAGGCCAAGTGCTTTCAAGCTCTTAATTTACTTAAAGTTGTTGCAAACATTAATTGGGGCGCACATCTTAAACTGCTTTTACAACTTTATAGATCTCTTGTCTGATCCAAGCTGGACTACGGCTCAATATTAATACTTGAAAATGCTCGATCCTATACATAATCAAGGATTTCGACTCGGCTTAGGTGTCTTTTATACATCACCAGCCGAAAGTCTATACGTTGAAGTTAATGAAGCATCACTGTCTCATAGACGGAACAAATAAGCCCTTCAATACGCCATTAAATTACAATCTAACCCTTCAAACTCAACTTTCGATACAGCTTTTAATCCTAGTTATGAAAATCGTTTTGATCGAAAACCGACCAAAACATTTGGTCTTCGTATTAAAACAAAATAAAGAGACACTGACATCGACCTAAATTTGATTGCCAAGTACAACGTACAAGAAATTCCACCGTGGACTTTGGACACACCAACACTTATTTTTGATCTTTGCAATACTAACAAATCCAACAAAGACCCTACTGTCTTTCAAGCAACTTTAATGAAATTAAATCGAAATACAGTAACTTTCAACATATATACAGAGGTGGTTCTAATGATGGAGATAAGGTAGATGCAGCAGCTGTTGTACACAAACACAGAATAAAGTGCCGCCTACCTAACAAGGCCTCTATCTTTTCAGCTGAATTTAAGGCAATTGATGACCATTTTGTAATCTTTTATGATTCCATTTCATCTCTTCAAACCCTGGGTAATATGAAACATGATAACCCAGTTGTGCTTCAACTTTTGCAAAAATACAATTCTCTTATAGTTGATAATGTTATTATTATCTTCTGGCTTCCAAGCCATGTAGGAATACCTGGTCATGATAGAGCTGATAATGCTGTTAAAGCAGCATTAAGTTTGCATATATCTAATGCCAAATTACCTTTTACTGATTTTAAAAGTTGTATTAACACATATATAAGTAACTCTTGGAAAGACGCTTGGGATTTGTCAGTTAACACTCAACTCTATATAATTAAACCGTTACGCGGAGAATGGCGTTAGTAGACCCATTCGTCAAGAAGAAGTTGTCCTAGCCCGGGGCAGGATAGGGCATACACGTTAGACTCATTCATATTTATTACAAGATGAGCAATTACCAGAATGTATACCCTGCTTTACGCCATTAACGGTCAAATACGTCATGTTGGAATGTGTAGACTTTGATCCTATGCGTCAAAGGTACTACAATGTTAATACTATGAAAGAGTATTTGAACTATAGATTTTGGTCTTGTTTTAGATTTCCTGAAAGAAATCAGACTATATAAATCATTATAATATGTTCTTATATATATTAACTTATGTATATACCCGTTGGCGGGCATTTTTTGATTTACATATATGGTTTATATTACTACCATATCATCCCTTGTTTGTAAATAGGTGTATCTTTATATATTTACTCTTCTTTTAACTACTACTTCATTTCTTCATCTTTCATCAGTTTTTGCGCACCTATTTATGTATCGACGTGCCGTAAAACACCATTCATCCATTCATTACATTACGTGGAGCCAATAATTCAGTTAAGCCTAACTACTTTTGCAGTTCGATCGGAATTATGCTATAAGCAATCCCATACTAATATTTGGTTGAGCTATTCAAGATATATAGATCAATACAACAGCTCACATTAAATAACTTCAAGATTGTCATTTAAAAATCCATACCGTTTTGCTATCCGAATGTAAAAAAATAATTCAAAATAAATTTATAAAAAAACCTGTTGATGTAGAATGTAGAAGGAGAACACAATTCGAATAAAGATTGGAGAACTAGAGTCGAATAAAACTTGCCTTACAGCTACAAATTTGCTTTTATTTTCATTTTTAAGAAGTGAAACCCATATTCTGTAAGAGACCTTAATGTGCAAAGCCTTATACGGGAATGAATTATTACTGAGTGATATATAAGAATATGCATACAGGAGGGAGACCTAACAAGCAGATAGCATACAGGAAGTCATTTTCTGATACATTTGTAAAATGTTGCTAGTCATTTTCTAATAACTAACTTTCAGTTTATTATGTGTCGACACACAAGAGTGTGATCTGTCTAGTGATCCTATATTACTTTGTCTTTGCAGTACTTTCTGTTCATTCATGTGTCATATTTGTTGTGATTGTTATCAATCATTCATACTTTTGTCATGATTTATGTAACAATAATTGTACTTTGGCGCATGAATTTGGTGAATAAATATTGAATTATTTAATTGTTGTTGTCTCTATTACTTATAACCTGAATGAGTAAGAGTAGTTCTTTCAATATGCGAAAACATGTCTATCCCAGGAAAATGTCAAAAAGCTGTCAATCGGTCTTTTGTTCAAATTGCTCGAATATCCATGATATCTAGCCAAAAATGAGAAATTGGTTAATATTGTGACACATAATAAAAAACTGCCAATTTCTTCAGTTATTTTTATGACACGAGTCACTTCAACTCCCAATCTCTAAAAACCCAAGAACTACTGGTATCAAGGAAGGTGATTAATAACCATGCATATGCAAGAAATCGACAAGCAAGATGTACTAAGACAAATGGCAAAAACTATGCATGCCATTCATGGAGGCACTACAGAAATATGTCACTAACATTTGCACATGAATTTGATTGTGTATGCCAAGTTTCAAATGAATATCTTGAAACCTTCTGAAGTACTTTGCTGCACAACATTTTTTCTGCTAACTTCAACGATTCCCCAGACAATAACTGCAGGCATTTACCGAACCAGACAAAACAGCACATCAAATATGCTGTCAATCATGTATAAATCAATCAAATTTCAAACCAATATCTTGAAAACTGTTCAATTAGTTTGCTCCGTAACATGGCTTGAGTAAAATAAAGTGACTTCTGCTAAGCCCAAGGGCAACAACTCTGCAAGGCATAAACTGAGCCGCACCACATTTGTGTCAAGCACATCTCCACTTCATGTCGATAACGTATAACAAGCTAGAAACCAATAACTCGAAAACTGTTAAGTAGCTTGCTACAAAAATAGCTTATACTAAATAAGGTTTTTTGACACATCTATACTTGATGATAACCATGTAAATCAAGTTTCAAGTCAATATCTTTAGAAATGTAGAAGTAGTTTGCTTCACAAAATTGCTACAAGAGATATACCGTCCAATAGACCGAACGACCGACCAAACGATTGACCAGCAGAACGCCCGCCATCATGACTTCATTATACCCCCTCTCAAACATCGTTTGCGACATGCTGGCTCCCCGTAGATTTATCCTAAATATAGATCGCTGGGATTCACCGCGGTGCGCCTGTTAAACAGGCAATCACTCCGCCGGCCGTTGAACTCAAATACAAAATATAGTAAAGGAAAACTTAATGCGCTTTAAATCCTTTTTTGAGATTATTTAATTATTGTTTCAAATAGATTATAATTGCATCCACATAATACTTACTTCAAACGAGTATACTTGTCACGTTACAGCATTATATATATATATATTGTTTTTGGCGTAATAGAATATAATAGAATATAATTACAAAGTTATGGAATGATAATAATAATAATTATAAATTATCTATTTCATGAAGGTAAAACTCATTAAGATTCTACAATCAATTGCACAACACTTATCTACCATGAGACCTTCTAATAACAACATCAATTATTAGTAAAACTAATAAAAAATATCAAGTGAAAACTTGAGCAAGTATTATTAATATGTTACATGCTTGCATACAAAACAAGTATTCACTATTAACACAACTTAATTTGAGCAGAACACCTGTTATGTATTAGTTATAGAATGTCCAACGAGGTGTTACTAGCATACATGTATATCATGAAATATATCGAGACGTAATCCAAGATAAATGATATATATATATTTTCATGATATACGGGTGTAACACCAAGTTTGAAATTTATCGATAGCCATGCCCCCTTGTATGATATCTGGTATAACGGCACACTTTTTGAAAACAATTTTGTTTTCCTGTATTGAATATATCATACGACTTTAACAAAAGAAAGTACTCTAAGGCATGCGATAATTTGAAATAGAAAACGTTTATAATTGTATTTGAAAGCATAAACAGAAACAGAAGTGCGGATATTTTCTGGGACTGCACGTCAGTAAAGGTAAAATATGGATTTAAATATTCAGATTTAGGTCTAGGATATTTTCTGGGACTGCACGTCAGTAAAGGTAAAATATGGATTTAAATATTCAGATTTAGGTCTAGGATATTTTCTGGGACTGCACGTCAGTAAAGGTCAAATATGGATTTAAATATTCAGATTTAGGTCTAGGATATTTTCTGGGACTGCACGTCAGTAAAGGTATGCACGTCAGTAAAGGTAAAATATGGATTTAAATATTCAGATTTAGGTCTAGGATATTTAATACCATGTTTAATGCATGGTCTTAAATTATATCTGTTATTTTCAGAAATTGTATTAATTTACTTATGTATATTGGTGTAAGATTATGAATTACTTTAGAATTCAACAAAATGAACTAATCAATGTATGTATCAAGGTAAATGTGTAACCTATTACTCAATATACTACATAATATTAAATAACTTTCAAAAGCAAGGTATGGAGTAGTAGATATGCCAAGGTAATTGGAAGGTTGAACGTGATCGTCGTATTATATAATGGTTTATGTAGAAATCAAAGGAGCTCCGATTATGCGTTTGTGGGGGTATACAAGCAATTACGTGTCTAGACTTATTTAATTGTAAAAGCTCCTTTGAAAGGATATTTAGACTGATTTCACTACCTAGATTAATTAACTTCATCCCAATCTTAACAAACTGACCCAGCATGCGAGTATTTCAATAAATGCCTGTTTGCTTTAACAATTTGTTCACGTGCAATCGATTAGTATTTAATCAGCTAATAGTTTAACATGTTACATCTGGTAACTGCTAGCACCATAGTAGGCTGACTCGGAGACCTCATGTAGGATTGCAGTGGACCATGTGGAAAAATACTCCAGGAAAAGCACTACCCGTTTCAGTGCGTATCGAACTAAACAAACAACATTTAGGAATAAAATAAATCCGGATAAATCAAACAAAATAATTAAATTACCAAGAAAAGACTTTATTCATTCTAGTAATGCAAATTCTTCAATTTAGCATAGTGTTGAATAAGTCACTTAGAAAAGAAATTTCGCAGATTTTTATTTTTTATTACACGACGAAATAATGAACCATGTTCATTTCATGTACAGTTTGATCAAATTGTTTTATTTTGATAATTTAATAAGAGCATGTATTTTAAGTACGCGTTAATAAATATTGACTGTTCAAGACATTTTCTGTAGTTTTTCATGTGCAGAATTTTGCGCGACTTCTCCCAGTGGCCTACTTTGCCGTTCCAAGGCGGTAGCCCTATTGTCAACCCTTTTGTGTTTGTGATGTTGTCTGCTTTTATTATTACTTTTGCCGTCTTGTTTGTCTGTTTGCGTGTTTGTTACTGTGTGTTTTGGTTGACTGTCTGCCTTGAATGCTACATTCCCTGTCCGATCTTTTTATATTTCTTTCTCTTCTAAAACTATTAGACGGATTTCCCTAAAAATTTACAGGAATGTTCCTCTTGATGTCTAGCTGTATTTTATTTATATAAATGCCTATTATTAGAACAATTATAAAATAGGAAAAAATATAACATGTTGTAAAAATTCAAACAAAATTAAAAAAATTAAGGGCCAAAAACCAATATTAAATCTCAATATGCATGGTGACCTATAATGTTAATTGCATATATTCGGTCTTTGGAGATCGCTGAGCCCGATACTTATATTTAGTGATTGGTGTTACTTTTTCAATTTCTTTTGCTTTCTTACTTAATTTTCAATTCGTTGGTTCCTCTACTCTGGCCGATAAAAGGCTCTGGGTATTGTTTAACCACTCGTAGGATATAATTTAGTCTTTTGGCTGTTACTTGTGATACGCAGGCTTCATAACTGCTGCTCTGAACTAAATTCGTCTTTGTTTATTTCGCTGTTCGGAGCATACAATTGTATTAGATCCTGGGACCATACGCCGCTGGATATAAGGGACGAAACAAATATAAAGATACAAATACTGCTATATCCAACGCCATATGCTTGCCATCTTCGGGATGGTTAAAATGTTATACTGTTGATTTTTATGAATATTGAGTTCTCCTCAACCCGGGGATAGAGGGCGTGAGCGGTAGCTAGCATATTGCACTACCACTCATGAACAGTCTCAATCAAACCGAGACTGCAATATTTCGTATGTGTCGTGCTCGACCGTTTCCAAAGGTCCATTGTCATACTCTTTAATATATGTTCAAATAAGTGACAAGGAAAAAAAGAACAGGAAGTTTGAACACATTCCTGCTATTAGGAACATAACAAACTGCTATTAGGAACATAATAAAATAGGAAAATATACCATTTCTATATAATTTCATACAAAACTTGTCATTTTAGCTTTGGGGTAGGGTTTCAAAAAAAAATTCTAAACAAGCATGGACACTAACATTTTTATTGCACATTTTGTATTTATATATGTTAACCCATGTGCTTAGAAAGTTTAACGAAATTCTATTATTGGGATCATACTAAAAAATAGTTCATTGTATCATTACGGGCTAATAGTGCGTAAATTGTGAGTAATGGTATCAACAGATTTTGTAAAAACAAATATAGATTTTACATAAAGATGAGCATTAAATGTTATTATAATTAATTGTTCTTTACTTTAATACAATTTTAGCAGACCAATGAATAAATGGTTAGACTTCAAAAATGTCTTATATAGCTATTTCATGGACTTGTTCAACTATTTGGACAGATTGACATGATGGTGGCATTACACATTATTTTTTGAAATGCTAACAATTATGGTGACCTACCATTATTTTTGCATTTTCTGTATGTATATATAACAGACTTACTGTACAAACAGTTTAAAGAAAATCTGTTATGCATAAAACACTATAGAAAATGTCTTTAAACAACACACATGCATACATTTATGATCACTTCACATGGAAATAGTTTAGAAGAACGGTTTTGTGTTGTAAAATGTACCGGTTGTTGGCGGGATAGTGACTTTAAGGATGCCCTCGGGTGAATATCAGTATAACAATTCTCTGTTTTTTATGAAGACTAACATATTACTGGTTAGTTTCTGGAAAAATAATGATGCGTTGGTGGTTTAACTTTTTAGCAATATTATTCTTTAGTAATACAACCCCAAATGCCCAAAGTGGGGTTTTAAATTCAGAATCAGCTAAAAAATGGGTATGGCTTTAGAAATCATCCAATAGTTTAGATTAAAAAAATAAGCAGATGAAAAAAAAGTTATGAGAAGCTAAATAGGTATCAATACAAGTAAGAAGACCCTTAAAATGATAAAAATAGGAGAAATCTTTGAAGTTTTCAATTTCAGCACACCTTCTAATGAAATAAAAACATAACAGAAAATTGCATTTTTGGGCAAATTTTGGGCAAGACAAACTTATTGAAATAATAACAAGAAATTTGTAATAAACTGGTATATAATAGAGAATAATAAGGTCATCAAATAAATGTGATAAAAAGTATATGTCGGTGTTCATCTAAAAGAGTTAACAATTTAAAATATTAAAGACCCATCATTTTATTACAGAAAAAATATAAATATATGTGCTTTAGTTTTATTTATTATATCAAATGTCGTTTAAATGACTGGCATACATACACCTGATATACAAATATCACATATAATTGACTTACAAACAGTGTATCAGTATATTATTTTTACAATATGACCAAAATACGTTAAAAGTGATGTTGATTTACCCCCACCCACTTTATTTCTTATGGTATAATTTACCCCACTGTTGTATTTGCTTGTGTATACTGAAAATAAAATCTACCATGTTAGAATTAAAATTAATGTTAACGCAATGTTTTATCAAATCCAAATAATCTATCTCTAAGTGTGATATATCACTTAATATACAATAGTTTGTCCATACTCATACTGTCTCTCCTCTCACCGCTGAGGTTTCGAATCCCACTGGGAACTTGACTTATCAAGTGAGAAAGTGTCGTTTATTACGGATGGCGTGAGGTTTACAATAAATAAATATGTAGTCCATCTTGTCGCACGTGTAAATTAATATTGCCTGTTGTAATACTGTATGTTATCAATATGAAACTAATATATCGCCTCAAAACAACCAGATCTCGACTTGTTATTTAGCGCTTGCTGAGTTTGTGTGGTCACGCTTGTTATAACGTAATGCCTATTTAGTGTTAAAATGATACAACATACCAATAAATAGCCGTGGTCTAGTGGTTCAGCGAACAAACCTTACAAGTGCAAGGTTGTGGTTCAAATCCTATTCCGGGTAACTACTGTTTTATCACATATTTTTAGAAGTCGGATTTGTGTCGATGTTACCTGTACGGAGGCAAAAAATAATAATTTTACGTATCGATTTCTGTTTAAATACCGACTTTTGGGGTGTTCGTCGATTTTAAACTACTTGACACGTGACTCGTTCATATTCTTGAGGTTTTTACCAGTTAAACTAGGGACTGTGTAGCTTTAAATTACCAAAGGTAGGCGAACATCGTCTTTATATAATAACAAAACAAACAATACATAAATAGCGGTACATGTTTTGATAAAATCAATACTATTAAATGTTATGTTATTTAGGGTTTAGTGCTTGCATCTTACTGAGGCAGCTACGTATGCGATTAAACAGTCAAGGGGTTGGGGGAAACAAAATGTGTGTCATATCAATTATCCAAAGGAAACGTGATCCATTTCAAATTTCTCCAGCACGTCGAATCCTAAATATTTGTGCTCAGAACAAATACAGCTGTTTATTTAATAAGTATAATTATCTCACCAAAAAGACATGTTAAAAATGATGATGATATAAAGCAAATGTGTGGGATATGAGGTGGGGCACGGGTATGTATGTGTGGAGGGTGGGTTGGGCGGGGGTGTTATAATACGATTTTCAGATAAGTCCCAGTTAATTTTCTGAAAGTGTCCAGTTGTTTGCCGGTAGATTATTGCTCATGCGCTGAAGTCACCCAGTGTTCACACCAAACCTCACACTTACCCTACTGTCATCCCATTAAAACAGGACAGTATAAATAAAGAAATCCCCGCCATGATCTAATCTCTTACCAACAAATCAGCATCAATAGGCAGTATAACTAAAACACAAATATGTTCGTGTAAATATAATACAAAAAAAATAGCCTAGAAAGCCACAACGAAGATACTAAATGAATTGGCTGAAGCCAGAGCAACAAGAGAATAAACCATTAAGGGCACGACAAGAAAGATCATAGACAAACATCAAACGCCACCATACAAAACACAATTACTCGCCCATATAGTATTCGGCAATGTCCAGTATTTTCCCAGTTATGTCCAGTTGTTTCCCAGCACGTTATTTCGTCAACTATATCACTGTCCTGATAGAATAGAGTATTTTACGGATATTTATCAGCCAACACAAGTGAACGATGAGATATGATGAGATATTGTTAAAACACAATGTATGGCCATTTATATTATTCGGCAATGTCCAGTATTTTTCCAGCTATGTCCAGTTATTTCCCAGCACGTTTTTCCGTCTACCATATCGCTGGTCCGATATAACACAGTAGTGTTACGGATAATATCAGCGAGAAAACATAACGATGATATATGATGACATATTGTTCAATTAAGATTATGGTCCATTTATTTTCCGACAATGTCCAGTATTTTCCCAGCCATGTCCAGTTATTTAAAATGCACGTATTTCCGTGTACCATATCACTGCCGTGATATAATAGAATATTGTTACGGATAATATTTTGTAATTAGTGAGTTGGACATCAAAATGGTGGGAAAAACGTCTTAAATAAAATAAAATTCGGGGGTGGGTGGGTGGGAGGGGGGACTATAGGTCTGCGCTCCATCCTTCCGTCCGTCCTTCCGTCCGTAAGACGTTGATATACCAAACTTGGTATGTGGATACATCTTGAGATAGCGGTGTGCCTCGTACCAAAATAAGGTCACTGTGACCTTGACCTGTGACCTCTGTCGTAGAAAATGCTTGACCGGACCTATTTTCAATACTATAACACTTAGAGATACCAAACTTGGTATTAGGATACATCTTGAGATAGCGGTGTTTCGCGTATCAAAATAAGGTCACTGTGACCTTGACCTCGACCTGTGACCTCTGTCATAGAAAATACTTGTCCGGACCGTATTTTCAATACTATAACACTTGGATACCAAACTTTGTATGTGACTACATCTTGGGATAACGGTGTGTCGCGAACCAAAATAAGGTCATTGTGACCTAGACCTGTGACCTCTGTCCTAGAAAATGATTGTCCGGACCGTATTTTCAATACTATAACACTTAGATATATCAAATTTGGTATGAGAATTCATCTTGGGATAGCGGTTTGTCGCGTACCAAAATAAGATCATTGTGATCTTGACCTTGATCTTTGACCTCCGTCAAAGGAAATGTCTGGAAAATGCTTGTCTGGGACGGTGGGGGACTATGGATTGCCCTGCATTTCTTGATTCCCGTGTTTACCAACAAATGTTTTGAACATTTATATTTCCCTGAGTTAATTCACTGCTGACCGGAATGCGGCGGCTAGAGGAGGCGGACCCATTCCCCCGTGCCGAATTCATGCCTTATATTTATACAATATCAACAATTATGACACATAACATGACTAATTAATTCCGTTCATAAATGTCCTGGTCCGGTAATTTCCCGTTACACTGGGTTGAGAACAACTCAATATATAAAATGCCAATAGTACTGAAATTTGAGCCATCCCGAAGATGGTAGGCATATGACGGTGAACATGGAACCTTCCATGCGGTATTTTCACACCATACCATGGTCAGCGGCGTATGGTCCCAGTTTCTAACAAAACGCGTTGCCCTAAACGAGAAAACAATGGGCAAAATAAAAATAAGGAGCAGAGGATATGAAGCCTGGGTATTACAGATAATAGTCGAAATACTAACCCATAATTATTTGCCTCAGATGGTGATAGCCTATGTATCAGACGTAGTGAGTTCGATTCTCGACTGTGGACAATTTCATCAGTTCTTCATCATCACCTACCTCATAAACCCTACTCCTAATCATCGACGAAACACGGTTAAGACCGTTGAAACCCAGTGCATTCATCCGTATATCATACATGTGTATTCCTCTCTATGTATTGTATTGAGTCAACTAAATCAACTATGTACTGCAGACCGTTAACATATAATAAACATATATATTTATTATTATATATATACATATATTGTATAGTTCTCTCCTGTGATCGGCACAGACATTCCTTCCAGATTCATATTTATTAGAGGACAGAGACGGAATTGATGCGTGTACGAACCGGATACAGTGCCATCTATTACGAATAGTGTAGACCGTTCCGGGAGAGATGTTAACACCAATGGCAGTATGTTCATGTGTCGAGGGTCTAAAAGCAAATGAAAAATCGCTAAGATTAATGGCCAAAGGAAACAGGGCCAAGACGATTAATGATTTCTTTAGAGGAGCACGTTACTATTATATATAGAATTATATATTTATTGGATGTGGTAATTGAATGTTATAAATGTATAGCTATACACAGTTGCAAAAGTAACTGAACACTTTGAAAATGTTACTTTACACCCCTATCCTCTTTATCAAGCAACAGTCCCTTAATGATTCGACCTATTGAAAAACAAATGGCAACATGATATAGGCAATGGAATGATAAAACCTTTGGTATCAAACTGCTATGATATAATAGAGTGTTGATGGTTACACTACTATCACAGTAGTCAGGTTGCTATGAGATGTCAGCAGGAAAGCATCAGAACTGAGATGACATACCATATTAATGTTAAATGATGACATACCATATTAATAAAATACTAACTATTGTCCAGTAATTTCCCGGCTTTATCGAGTTTAAGATTCTGCTCAACCCGGGGCTAGTGTGTACAGTAGCAAGCATAATATACGACCGTTCATGAACAGTCTCAATCAAACCGAGACTGCAATATTTCGTATTTATCGTGTTCGGCCGTTTTCAAATGTCCATTCTCATACTCTTATAACTTTGGTTGACTGCGTTCTATGAATACTACTGTTGGATGCTAAGCATAGACAGTTTGCTATTGGAATAACTTGAATGGTTTATACACAGAAGTTATAAAAAGTAGTGTTTTACGAATGCATATGAAAACACCAACAGGCACATTATAACCTTTATTTATTGGCTTGTTGTTAAAGCAGGGGAAAGGAATTACGAAATTCAAGGTTAAATTAAAATTTTATAAAATGTTGTATGTTTTAATCCTACCGCGGCGTGCCTCTTGCATATTTGCCACTGACCGTTCCGAGGCGGTAGCCCTACTGTCAACACGTTTGTGCTTGTGATGTCACATGCCTTGATGTTTTATTAACATTGGTAATTGTTGTTTGTAGTCATGTGTGTTTTGTGAAACACTCATTTTACTATTAAATAATATTTTCATCAGGTATGAAACTACGGAGTCTTTCTTCCTATAAGAGGCCCTTTATGACAAATCTCGATAATAGGATGACATATTGAAAGTTGATAAAGGCGACGCCATCCATGTGCATTCACGCACGTCGCACGCGCGCACCCGCATGCACGCACGCACACACGCACACACACACACACACATATACATACATACATACGAACATACGATAACATCATGACTGAAATAGAATAAATCACGAAGATATATGCAACAAGTGTTCTTCAGAATAATCATTCAACTACACTTAGTTGGTTTAACATGGAACAAGCGGGTTTTACAGTATGTCACCATTCCCGATCATTTCATCGAGAACATGTCAATTCCGTTCCCCAAAGTCCTATATTGCATTCAATTATTTAAGGCAAAATACATTAACAGACATATTGATGTTCGCTTGACGATTCCGGCACTTTGATAAGCCCATTTACAATAATTATCTGGATCTGATAAACCGTTGGCGTATACAATGTGACAGATACACTACAAATACAAAAATAATGTAAAAACTTTCAGATAAAGCAGGCATTCAGTGTTATCATGTTTCGTTTTACGTCACTCTGTGAACAGGTCACGCACACATATAATATCGCATAACCAATTTGCCTTCGATTGACCTGTTTTAATCATTCACTGTGTCATTCAATATTAGTTTCTTTAGTTTCTGATTGGCTTTAATTGTATGACAATTGTTACATTTCCTATTCGATGTGTATACCTACTTGAATCATAGTCGTTTATCCATTATAGATTACAGATATTGGCTATTTTATATTTTCTTTTCTGACCACCTCTGGTATTAGGTATTCGGATTAAATATGTTTTAACTTTGAGTAACTAAATGTTTTATATAATTATGGGACACATGTTGATGAACGAAGCTAATAGTTCTGATACTAACGCTTCTTTTCTCAATTTATATATCTCTATTAAAAATTGTGAAATAATTAGCAAAGTTTGTACCAAGATAGATGATTTTAATTTTGATAATTTTGATGTTCCTCGGGCAACTTCTCATGGGTTTATGTGTCTCAACTTATTCGTTTTTCTAGACCTTGTACTCGAGTTGTGAACTTTAATATATGTAATATTTGTATAACTACAAAAGCTACACCATCAGGGCTACCGTTACCATACACTTCGTAAAACCTTTGTGAAATGTATGTCCGCGGTCTTCTCTTGTCGTGCCCTCAATGGTTTATTCTCTTGTTGCTCTGACTTCTGCCAAGTCATCGAGTACCTTCATTGTGGCTTTCTAGGCCTTTTTGTTTTGTATTTATATATACACGAGCATCTAGGTGTTTTACTTATATTGCCTTTTAACGCTGCCTTGTTGGTTAGAGAATATTTCATTCGTTATTTACACGTTATGTCCCGTTTCATTTGGATGACAATAGGATAAGTGTGAGGTTTGGTGCACCCTAGAACCTGGTTTAAACCCCCAGTGGCCTTTTTGGCCACTGACCGTTCCAAGGCGGAAGCCCTATTGTCAACCCGTTTGTGTTTGTGATGTCGTTTACATTTTGTATTACTTTTGCCTTCTCGTTTGTCTGTTTGCGTGTTTGTTTTTGTGTTTTGTGGTTGACTGTCGTCATTGAATGCTACTTTCCCTGTCCGATTTTTATATCTTTCTTTTTTTTTATCGTATCTCTGATCCTCTTTCCAAATATAAAAGTAATTAAAGAACTATTCTGCGAAAAGGACTATCACAAGTTGACTTCTATGGTGACGTGATTTACAAACTTCGTAAAAGCCTTGGTCATGATCACTTTCATAATATCTTTGTTAAACTTGTTAAATGGTTTATCAAACGAAGTTATGACCCTATAATTTTGCAACGCAACGAATACTTGGTGGTGGACCCATTTACAGTTTGCCACTATGCTTTCCTCTTTAATTGTGGGATGACCGGAAAGGATGTGGACCCTATGATGACGCCTTCCTAAACCCAACAGACACTCTTGATGCGTTTAACAATACATGTTGGTATCTAGAAGACAATTCTCAATATTAATAATCCGTTCTTAACTCCTATCCACAGCTCACGTTGAATAAAAGTAAATACAAACGTGGAACATGAGATGTAGCATTCAAAGACAACAGTCAACCACAACACACATGAAACAAACAGCACTTACAAGGATAAATAAAAGGCAAGGTATACATCAAGACAGATACTGTAGACAATAGGGCTACCGCCATGAAACGATCAGAGGCCAACATGCTGCGTGCTTCAATAAAGTTCTAGGGTGCACCAAATCTAACGCTTACCATATCAACATACTATAGCAGCACTCCACGATCCTCATTTCTTGATTTTAAATGACAGCATACGTTCTGAAATATTTGATAAGAGTGATGACTTTAAATTTGACATCGTTTTTTATCCACATTCAGACACGTAGATGCACCACGTGCTACATCTACTGGAGTTAATATATACCAGATCATTCGTTTATCTAGAGCGTGTAATAATGTCAAGGACTTAAATTATAGAATTCAAGTTATTCGCTAGCAAACTGCAGTTTATGGTCAAAATGAAAACAAGTACAACACCAACATAAAAGCAAAGCAGTAGAAGTGCTGATGGACGGTGCAATTCAGAAAGTATTGATCAATATCAAATTCAGAAAAAAAGGGTTTGCGTATTAAGGTAGTCAAAATTTGTGCAAAATATTATTGAAATCAGATGAGGCATTACCAAAGTTATTGGACCAGACAGAAGGACAGACGGACAATGGTAATTATATATCCTTCCTACTAATCGGCGGCGGATAAACAGTGAATTTATGTAGAAATGTTAAATTGTGTAAGTGTCAAAGGGGAATAATTGTAACATTAAAAATGATAGCGAAAGTTGGTCTTTTTGGCCACTGACCGTTCCAAGGCGGAAGCCCTATTGTCAACCCGTTTGTGTTTGTGATGTCGTTTACATTTTGTATTACTTTTGCCTTCTCGTTTGTCTGTTTGCGTGTTTGTTTTTGTGTTTTGTGGTTGACTGTCGTCATTGAATGCTACTTTCCCTGTCCGATTTTTATATCTTTCTTTTTTTTTATCGTAACTCTGATCCTCTTTCCAAATATAACAGTAATTAAAGAACTAATCTGCGAAAAGGACTATCACAAGTTGACTTCTATGGTGACGTGATTTACAAACTTCGTAAAAGCCTTGGTCATGATCACTTTCATAATATCTTTGTTAAACTTGTTAAATGGTTTATCAAACGAGGTTATGACCCTATAATTTTGCAACGCAACGAATACTTGGTGGTGGACCCATTTACAGTTTGCCACTATGCTTTCCTCTTTAATTGTGGGATGACCGGAAAGGATGTGGACCCTATGATGACGCCTTCCTAAACCCAACAGACACTCTTGATGCGTTTAACAATACATGTTGGTATCTAGAAGACAATTCTCAAGATACATATACATGATATCTTGGTTCTTTTCAAACACCAATCAGATTCAATCATGAACAAAGAGTTATCGCCCCTTGAATGCCTGAAAAATATCTACAAAAACGTTTTTGGTGGCGATATGGGTAAAACAAAACAAAATGTTTAGAGCTCGCCACTATGCTTTCCTCTTTAATTGTGCGATGACCGGACAGGCTGTGGACCCTAAGATGACGTCTACCTAAAGCCCAAAAGGACGGTGAAATACACTATTGTATTGTCGTGCCCTCAATGGTTTGTTCTCTTGTTGTTCTGGCTTCTGCCTAGTCATTGAGTACCTTCTTCCTTGTTGCTTTCTAGGTTATTTTTTTTGTATTTATATGTACATGAGCATCTTTGTGTTTTACTTATATTGCCTATTAATGCTGCCTTGTTGGTTAGAGAATAGCTCATGGCGGGGATTTCTATTTACAAAACACCTCTACACGTGGCGCCGACGCTAAGCACAACAGGGTGTGTGCAGATACAAATGTTTATATATATAGCACATGAATTGTTTAAACACAAGTTTTAAAACGTCAGTTTGCCTATTTAACGAAGCGAACGTTTCTAATCAGTTATTTCTATTAACGGTGGGTACATCAGGCGATTTAATGGCAATTTGACGGTAATATTATACACAAATACATGACACAAATGCTCTATCGTCGTTGTTAAGATTGCAAATAAGCATATTCTGACTGTATCATGTTGGCAAACTCGCGAACAGTTATTGGTAACTGTTGTTTGAATACCGAAAGAAGGAGTATCCTTTGGAAGCAAGTAATACAACCAGGAGAAGAACAGACTCGGGTCTGTTCATGAGAGATACTGTGAGAAGAGGCACCTCTTACGACTTGGATTACGCGTTATTGTATTTGACTCGATGCTTCCAAAGGACCAGTAAAATAACACTTACGCTTTGTAGGATGGGGCGGCATTTGAAAGCCGCCACACTGCACTCAACGATCGCTAGTCTGAATGCAAAGCCTTACAGAAGAGAATCGCTTTTACTGCGTATGTCGACAAGGCAAAAATGTGCGGCAACATTGGAAAAAGATATCGTCGTATGATTAAGACGTTGAAAATGTTGTCAGCCGATTTGATGAAATTATTATAACATTAAACTATAACATAAGCTGCTTGTACGATTACTGTCACTACGTTGCCAGCTGATTGATGGAAATATTATAAATCTAACTACCAGCTAAGCTACTGTATATTACTTCTACCAAATTAAAAATATTGCCAGCTGATTTTATGACATTATTATAACATTACACTACAAGCTTAGCTACAGTATGATTTCTTCCAATGGATTACCCTATGGTTACGGTCAAGCAGCAGGACGAAGGGTAGCATTCAAGGACGACAGTCAACCACAAAAACACACAGAAACAAAGAACAATTTTAAAGATGAACAAAAGGCCAAATAAAACATCACAAACACAAAAGAGTTGGCAATAGGGCTACCGCCTTGGAACGTTCAGTTGCAAAAAAGACCTCATGGGATTTAAACCAGGTTCTAGGGTGCACCAAACCTCACACACCCTACTGTTATCCCAATAAAACGGGACAGTGTAAAAACAAATCCCAGCCATGAACTATTATCTAACAAAAGAGTCAGCATGGATATGAAATATAAGTAAAACACGAAAATGCTCGTGCACCACAAAGAAGGTACTCAATGACTTCGCTGGAGCCAGAGCAACAAGAGAGTAAACCATTGAGGGCACGACAAGACAATATTGCAGACACACATCAAACGTCAACGTCCTTTTAGGCTTAAGGTGGGCGTCATCATAGGGTCCACAGACTGTCCGGTTATCGCACAATTAAAGAGGAAAGCATAGTGGCGAACTGTAAATGGGTCCACCACCAAGCATGCAGTGCGTTGCATAATGATAGGGTCATAACCTATTTTGATAAACCTTTTAACAAGTTTAACAAGGATAGTATGAAAGTGATCATGACCATGGATCTTACGGAGTTTGTAATTCACGTCACCATAGAAGTGAGGTTGTGAAAGTCCTTGTTGCAGAATAGTTCTTAAATAACTTTTATATTTGGAAAGTCAAAGCTACACAGTCCCTGTTTTAACTGGTAATAACTCATAAATATGAATGAGTCTCGTGTGAAGTAGTTCAAACCGACGAACACCCCAAAAGTCGGTATATAACCAGAACTCTGCGTAAAAGTTCATGTTTTTATTTATCCTCCGTGCTGCCTTTTTAGCACTAAAAAGGCATTACTTAATAACTAGCGCGCACAAACATACTCATAACGCGCTAAATAACAAGTCGAGATATGGTCGTTTTTAGGCGAAGTATTAGTTTCATATTGATATCATACAGTATTAAATCAGGCAATGTTAATTTACACTTGCGACAAGATGGACTTTGACTTTATTGACACATCTTGAGTTGCGTTCAAATATGTTAAGTTAGTTTGCCTCTTAATAAATGGTAGTTCGTATACTATTTTCTCAAGTATCGTTTCAGTTCAGTGGATAGAACACCTGAATTGAAATCAAAAGGTCGTGTGTTCGAGCCCGATTTCGACATGAGCTGGTGAACATGAAGTTACAAATAAGAACACGCCTGCAAAGAAGAAATTGATTGATATAGAGACTGTGTAGCTTTAATAATAAAGGAGATTATATTAATGATTTATATGTGACGGTGCCTATCATTATTTCATCGTTATACTTGAACTTGAGTACTTGGCCTCCTCAATCAGGATTAATAAAAATGCCAATCTTATAAAAGAGTGGACTCAAATATCCATTTCTTATGACAGAATGTAAATGATTAGAAAATAGACATATACAACCTTAAGACCAGTTATGTTCACATTGGCAACTGTGTGAGTCCTAGACAGTGCCAATTATAACAGATCTTGGACTTGATCTCTATAAGAAAAACATTTCGAACAACTCAATACAACAAATATTAATGCGAATGGATTGTGTCGACATGTAACAGAATATGACGATGCACCACTTACCCCGACTATGCAGACAATATAGCCAGATGGGTGTATGTCCAGGTGGCAAATTAGAGTCCAAAATGTAACACAAATGTTCCATTTTAATAGTCAACATATTCCGTACATACACGTATTGCATAAAAGCGGTCACTGTTGTACATTAGACGTCACAATCCTTAAACTCGTGATTTGTTTAATATACACTCTTTGTGTTGAGTTATTTCTTTCTGTGATTATTTGGTAAACACAACAATCGTTTCCATCCTAGCGTGCATTTCCTTAATTTCATTGTACGAATTATTTGGGATGACGATAGTGTAAGAGCGAGGGTCAATGCACACTATGACCTAGTTTAAGACCCAGTTGTGCCATTGGTCATTTCCAGGCGGGACCCCTGTGTTCGACTCTGTTTTGTTCAACAAATGAAAATATAACAGCCGAACTAATTCTCCCGGTATCTTCATTTCGTAACACATTACGTGGTCCCGCCTTAATTCCATTAAATTGTGGGAAAGCTTATATTGGCAGGATTTTACAACGGATATTGCAACAGTTATACTCGTTCAAAAACATGCTTAACTGGAAAATGCGATTACCTGCTTAAAATGACCTATTAAATGTTTTCATTTTGCAATACGTTAAATGTTTAAGCCGAAATTAAGGTTTGATGTTATACCCCAGCCAACCCCATTTTCGTTTCTTAGAGCAGGTGTTGGATGGGGTATGAAAGTTAATACTCGGACCACGTAATGCTCTTTTTATATACTTGATCTTATCAGACTCTGTGAATTATTTTTTCTATATAACTATTTAGCATCGGTGTACTGAGAGCAGTACTCTCCGGCTGTGTTTGGGTAGTCAACGAGAGGTTTTACACTTAACATTTGCAGAAATCAACCTATTAAAAACATACCTGTAGAACAACAATAACATGAACATATAAACGGTATGAGACCTTGGGTACATTATTGACAATTTGGGAACTTTTAAAGAACTATCAGAGGCAAAATGGGTCGCTAAGGTTTTAAACCAGGTTATAGGATGCACCAACTCACCCTCACATTGTTATATACATGTTCCAAGGTCAGATAGATAGATTCTTTATTTCCTCCAATGTACAGGGGAGCATATACATATAATTGTAACATATACAACAAATTCAAAATGTAACATTTAACATTAGCAAACGTTAACGTATTTATATAATGGATCAGAACTATATACATCGAGCAATACATGTCGAGTAATTATTATTTTACAATTATACTAAACATGAGTGCAGATTTTGAAATAAATACTATTTATATGAATCATATATTGCCATGTATTACCATATGCATGACTCTGGCCGAAACGAAACACAAGAAGACATAATGGTGCAATATACTCAGCTTAAATTAGTGTAATAACCCTATATCATATTGTCATACTAGAATACCATATTTATGACTCTTGCTGAAACGAAACTCAAGATGTAAAAAAGGTACAGTTTACTCAGCTTAAATAGCTCTCTCATAACTAACAATATAGACTTATTAAACATAGTATGAACCACTACTGCAAATATTATTTCATTTTCTATAGTAAACTACATAAAATCTAAAGTATTTATGTAGTAATGTATATCTAAACAAAATAGATAACGAATATTACCAGCAATTTAAACGGAGTCGTAATATCGTCAGCTGCCTGATGGCATTACTGAAAAAGACACTTAACCATTGTGTATTTTAACTACACTAATAGTAATTAATAACACCTTCGTGACAATAACATGCTTTATTATGTATAATTAAAAATAGTATGTACCATTTTTACAATAATAGCCAACGTGTTAGCAGTTGCAGATTCAATTGTCGAAAAGTGGTTGAATCCTGATAATAATATGCATATCTGATCTCGAGGACCTTTATGAATAAACTCTTTGTATAACTTTAATCCAATATTTGGTATTATTGCATTCCACAGTTTTTGTCTCGCTGAGGTGTTTACTGAACAGTAATGCATAATATGTAATAGTAAGTTGTCTACTAACAAATTACACATCCTACGCTTTTCAGAGCGACTGAAAGAGAACATTTTTCCAAGTATTGATATTGCAGTTTAGCAATGTTTCTTTAAACCAAGTCTTTCCCTTCTTAATTTCCAAATATCACTTGGTTCCGAATTGTTAAATAAACAATAGCATGGTATTTGTTTTAACTTAAGGCCTACTCGTGAGAGCCTTGGTTTGATTTCAGATCACACACCTTATATTTCAAATGAGTACTTTGAGGGAATATTCGTCGTTGCTCCGAACATTATATGAGACTCTCTAGTAAATAAAATATATTATATGTTTAAGCAGTCTGTGTATATCTGGAATATAACACTTGGTTGTCATTATTTAAAAAATCTCATCAACCCATTTATAATTTTATAAATATTTGCTTCGCGAGGTATTTATTTGGTAATCTACACAATTAACCAACAAATTGTATTTTTTTTAAAGTCATTTACGGTTTCAATTGGCGAAATTCCAAGCAACTTAAAGCTATATCAGTGCTTGTAAATGTAAGCAGATTTTCAATATATTTGATACAGAATCTGTATGACCTCTCCAATTCTAATACATTGAAACCAGAAAGCGATTCCACAATTCACAGCCATACAACGCTTTTGAAAACACAATTGTGTTGTACATTGTCAAGGATGTTGACGGATTGAGCCCATGTGGATGAGTTCCGCTATTTATCAGACTTAAAACGGTACCTCTTAATTTGGTATTGGACTCATGAATAGAGTCGTTGATGTCCATATATTTATCTATACGAATACCAAGAAGAGTACAGAGTTGGACTTCATTTATTATTTGGTTAGCACCAAGAGTCCATTGCCTTGTGTTACGATCAAATTCAGCTTGTGTTTCATTAAATACTATCACTGCACATTTGTTAATATTGTAATCAAAGCGCCATTTCATAGCATATTTATAGAATATATCTTTATAGAATATATCTTATTTAACCCATTATGAGGACCATATCATCAGCAACAGTAGGGGATCCTGCATTTAAGTTATATATATATATATATATAAACCAAGTCCACTGTTTTCTAACTTTTTGGGTAGCCCATCTAGGAAGAGAAGATACAGAATTGGGGAAATTTTGCCACCTTGTCTAGTGCCTTGTTTTACATAAAATCAGCCTGAAATACAACCTTGGTTTCTTACACAACTTTGCATATTACGATACATATTAGCACGCGCTAAACATATGTTGTCATCTATTTCGGTCTCAAACAATTTAAGGAGCATTCCATTGTGCCAGAGACGATCAAATGCTTGGCGGGCGTCCATGATACCAACAAATTCTTTGCTTTTGTTTTCTTTACCGTAAATAATACACTCTTTAACTTAACATCATGTCATCATGCACCCTAATTGCTCCTGAAAACCACCTTGTAGAGGACTTAATCTTGAAAACAGTTTTGCCTTTGAGCGACGTATTAATATGTCTTCATAGATTTTCAAAATCGTTTGAGTAAGGGTGATCGCCCTGTGATTGTCCGGGTAATCCTTTCGCTTTCTTCCAACTTCATGTAATACTATTATAATCCCTTTATTCATATCAGAAGGAATGTAGCTAAGGCGTGACATAGATGAATATAGATTAGCTAAAACGTTACTTATTGCTATCCCGCCATATATATAATGTTCATAGTAAGCATTATCCATGCCGCAGGCTTTTCCACGCTTGCACCCACTCAGCGACATATGCACTTCTTCAGGAGTTACGTTAATGACGTCATGTGTGTGAGCAGATGCTTACATATTGATTACTCTAACACCAACATATGTTTTCCAAGTATCATCATACATCGTATTTGAGCACGGAGTATATAACTTTGTAAAATACTGTTTCCATTGATCTGTTATATTGCTTACGTCTCGTCAAACAACCCCATTAAATTTAATTTCGGTCCCTGCTTTCGAAAACGCGAACACGCACAATTTTCCAAAAGTAAGTTTTGTCCTATCTTTTTCTTCATTTAACTGGCTTAAAGATGAAATTTGTCCTAAATCAACAAATCCGTTGTTGATATGTTTCTAATTACTAAATATCATTATAAATACGATGTTTACTATGCTATTGATGTATGTTTAGTGAAAATATGTTTTTAAAGATAAAAACCGAAAAGGCGAACAGGCATTGCTAAAAAATCGAAAAAAATCTAAGGGGAAAAACTCTTGCGCGAATTACCGGAAATGACGTCATTGGGAACAAACTATTTTTTGTTTACATTGGGACTGAACGCAAAACAGTATACCTTGTGTGAAAATGTGAGAATTAAGCGATGTCAGAGGAAATGCCCGTGATAAAACGGTTACACCATGTGCAACCTTACGATTTGGAGCCAGAATACGTGTCTGAGGACGAGAATACATCGGATTCATCAACTGATGATGAAGTCGTACGCGGTGCAGGTGCAAATGGAGAGCTTGTAAAGACTATCGTGTCATGTCATTCGTTACGTTCAGTGGTTCATTACACTATTCACTAATCTAACAAAATAGCGTATTTATACACTTACAGCAACAACAAACAAACAAAAAACGTAAACATTGTTTTCATCGAAATCTGACAGTAAGTCACCCGCAACACTGCAATATCTTGGTACATACACAATAACCGCGAATTGTAGTATATTCCGAATGAATGGACCTGGTCTATACCTGTACATTAATACATGGATATATATGTATGTAGATCTATGGTAATACGAGCGTCAGATTTTTTTGCCGATAAGTAGACATGGAACAAATATATTTATTAGATATTATCCATAATTGATAAAAAAACATATGAATAAAAACAATAATAAATGAAACAGCATATAATTTCGGCGCCATAATTATATTATATATTTGCCATAAGTCGCCATCAACACCAAACACTCTAGGAGCGGTGTTTGCAATATGACACGCTCTCTAGTCTCCACGTGCCCCCAAATATCAATACAGACTAATAAAATATTGCGGTACACTATTGAAGTGCATCCTAATTTGGGTACATACGTCGGTATATCACAAAAGCACGCACCATTTAGGGAAACCTAGTTTTATGATATATTTCCTGTTTATTGCAATTACTTGAGCGGTGTAATACCGCCGAGGGCAGACGCGTATTGCACAAGACGGATATATCACATGATATGTTTCGCGCACAAAGAGAGAAAAATACTATGATTTAAATAATATAGCCAACTCTATTATGAGCACGATATAGACAGTTAATAAGTATACTTACTCATGTATACTTGCACCTGATATACAGATCGAAAACAGACCAAATATATCAAATTACCATAATATAAAGTATATTATTCTATTATACTTGTTTTACTTATTGCACGAGCTAAGAGGCGTTATTGTTGTTGCTTTGCGATAACAAATTACTGAATTAATATAAAAGCTAGCAATATTATTAATTTTCTGCCTTGTAATAGATATCCATGAAACATTTTCTTTGTATTGCTTTTCAAATCCATAGCCCTATATATGTTGATAATATATATCTGTAATACTATTGGCAGAAGAGGGTTTATAATTTAAAATTATTAAAATAAAAATTTGGAAACAAAGACACAGTGTTTATTTCACCGGATTCATTTAAATTTATATGCTGAACGTTCTTAGCAATTTTTTTAAAAAAAAAGACGGCTACATAATATTAGCGCCGTCAACTCTTCATTGATTCACGTAAAGACGCATGCTTCTAATTCAACAGCTAAACATTCACGGTGTATATAAAGATATAAGACTATACACCTTTCTTCAATTTATCATACGTATACCCGATGAGGTGCTAAGATAATTGAACATAAATTTCAATCTTACTTCATCTCAATAGGCGAATACAACTTGCTTGAAGACGCCGGGGTTATGCACTTCTCATTTTTATAGTCGAATATCGTTGGTACCGCTGTTGATTTTAATCTGCATGGCCTTTTGTTCTCCAAATTCAAAGATAATGAAACCAAAGGATGGACTTCCCACGAAGTCAACTCAAAATGTTTGCTACAAACTCGCGCGTCTTTCGTAGGTTCCCACTTTCTCGACGAGTAGGGCGATTTTCTTCGGTAACGTCTACCCACACTTTAAATCTTAATATATCATTATCTCGATTAGGGAAACGAAAGAAACTTAGGTTATTATCTTGTCCTTCTTTATGCAAACTTTTTCACCCAGCAACAGCACACGGCATTTTTAACAAGTACCATAAAACGTTATCCTACATAGACAATACTATACAACTCAATGCGACACCGCGAATCGTTTGGTACCAATGACGTCACAGGATCACGTGTCACTTACCTGTCTTCAAAAAGGGCGAAACTCGAAGCGTGTGCGCTATGAGATAAAATTGGCTACTGTGAGAAAACGGGACAACCAATAAGTGTAAGATTTGAAAATATTTCATATTATATACGTATATTTCCGAATATATACTCAAAATACACGCTATATTTCACCTTTAAATATAGTTGAACATGAAACCTATGCCTTCTCCTAAAATTAGATGTAGATACTTTATCTGATTCAAATGAATTAACGAATATATCCATTGGACGACCGTCAGTAAGCCATGCATTACGTATATCAGTCATAGTGTTGTGTAATTCAGTTATCTGCGGGTTCCAATACGGTTTGAGAAAATGTTTCAGATGCCCCTACTACTGTATGTGTGATAATATTGTATGCCTGATCAACTTCAGTGTATTCGCTTAAAAACGCACTTTGTAGATTGTGTAGCTCGAATCTATTTTTGAGCATTTCCTGGTAACTTTGTATATCCCTTGGCTTTACCTATCGCCAATTGACACCGTAAGTTGAAGACAAATCTTTTTTTTTCGAGTAACAATTTCCATCAAAAATAGATACATTTATACTACATATAGTTGGCCTATGCCTCGATAGATTCAAACAATGGTCATCTTAAATTTCGCAATGCTGTATGAAGTCAATTTTGTCTAACGGCAGCATAATATAATCAATGATTGATTCACAGCATTTATCGTACGATACAAAGGTAGACTTTGCACCTGTGCATAAATCTAAGGTATTCGCAGCGATCAAGTTAGTATCAACTAAAAATTGTTTCAAGTATAGCTCCCTACTATTACCAGTTTTACTATCCAAGCAGTTACCATTGAAGTCCTCTGTGAAAATCACACATCCATTATCTGATTAAAGACCCCACACGTTGTATACTTTATCAACAAAATGTCTTTAATGTTCAATAGGATGATTGCTGCAGGGTAAATACACTTGAACAATAAACTGTTGGGGTGTAATCTGTAACGCTTGGAGTTCCTATATTATGAATTATATTCTTGAACGTGACCTGTCTACTACAAAACTGTTTGTTAACGTCGCGACGGCCACTTTTATCTGTGCCTTTCTTAATCGCATTTAAATAGAGATGTCCTTTTTCTGAAGTACTGCAGCATTACCGTTTCTAACCAGATGCGTCGAATGTTCCGCTGGGTGAGAACCAGGCTGAACACTAGATACAAAGCCAGACAGAAAGTCGGCATTTTCGCTAAGATTCGCAACATTAGATTGAGGATTATTTCGCGTTGGCATAGTAGTGTTAACAAAACTGTCACAGGGTTCCATTGCTTCTGATTCGCCTACGCCGCCGGGTGGAAAGTCATCAACATCCAGAGAGGAAGGTGAATCAGTACAAGTCAATGAGTTTAAACTCTTATCACCTGAGAGGTTATATTCCATATTATCTAACTCACCTACGCCACCAGAGGGAATTTCAAGTTGCAACAAATAAATCCGTGGTATAGTCTCGAACGAGAGCAGTTATACGTTGATATTCATTGAGACGAAGGAGAGTCAACCGAAGACAACGTAATGTCAGTACTGGAAATAAGCACAATTTCATCAGTGCTAATAAAAGTTTCTATGGCATCAAGTCTATGACATATTGCGCTTATGTCAGATATTACTGCTTTGGTATTGTCCAAAGTGTTATGTTCAGATATAACGTCAGTTCTAATAGTGGTGTCTTTAACGGATTTCACGTACGTTAGAGAATCGTTAACACTACACATAGTATCCTTCAATATCTTAAATTGATCTACATTTTCTTTTTCAAGAAGCAGATTTGTTTGCTTTAACATCAACACTTCTGCCTGGAGACAAGACAATGTTTGTTTTATGGCAGAGACATCTGCACTACACTGGCAAGTTGGGTTGGGTAACGGAGTTGAAGTTGAGACACTGCGAGGTCTTGTCGGCACCCTCACACGACCAGTAATAATCATGTCCTTCAATTGAGTGGCACTTTCGCCCTCCAAGACTGACAACAACGTATGAATATCGTTGCAAGATTATCTGGCACGGTGTCGCCCCTCCGTGTATATTTGGCGGCGTTTTAATTCCTCTTGCAGACCGTATGGGAAGTCTTCCTCTTCACGGATGATGGCAACATGGAGCGTGTATGATCTAGGTTGGCCTCACATGACGCATAATCTAGCAGCAAAGTTGCAACAAATAAATCCGTGGTATAGTCTCGAACGAGAGCAGTTAGACGTTGATATTCATTGAGATCGGAGTCGACAGCATTCTTATCACAACTGAATGATTAGACCGTCACTGCTGATGAAAATAGCACTTTTATTTCAGTACTGTCAGACGACAAGAGGACTGGTTCCTATTCTGTGAGAATTGTGTCGCTTACAACTTTACAGTCCGCCATCATTTGTATGTCGGATAATCAATCTGTATTGCTTTTCATGAACACGCCCATTGGCCATAAACACGCCCGAAGCCAATGTCAAATAATACTGATTTCTCGTACGAATATGTGTTAACAGTAAACCAGATCCTTCAGTATGAGGGATTAGCTAGAAATAAGCTACACTCTTAATGCCCGAGGCAACTTCGCACAAGTATAGGTATATGTAGCGCGGTGTCCATCATGGCCATTTTGTCATTTTGCAATAAAAGAAAAATGTGATAATGTATTCGTGAAAATGTAGCAAACAAAGACATTTACTGTTTATGACACATTGATAAACATGTGCATTACTATGATTATGTTTTTTCTAGAGTAAAATTACTAGTCGTTAAAAAACGAATATGTTAATACTGCATCGAGATATTGTACGTTACCATGATGTGGACTGTTATTTTGTTTCAATTTCAAGTTTCTGGGGTATATCGTTCTTTAAACGGTCTGAAATGGAGTTATCAGTGACACGGATTCGTTAAAGACAATTTCGGATAGTAAAATAACAATAAATTTCCAAACATAGAATCAGGTTAATACCACATTGATTGGTTGGTATGTTTTGTTCTTTTTATAAAGTGTAATTTACAAAAGGCTTAACGTTACAGACGCGTGGGTCTTAAACTTAAATTCTAAACATGTTCCGTCTCAGTCATTCACCTTTGGATTATGTTTTATGAATACATTGTCTCCAATCATTTAAATGCACTTGTAAGGAGTGCATATTGATCTAAAGTATTGATACATCCAAGAACATTTTGGTTTTACAAATGTACGTTACTAAGATAAATATGCCATGATAGGAGGTCAGAAGAGCGTAATATCTGTCTTTATCGAATGCATATTGTATATTTGAGTTTCATGAATATCATTGATATTATCGGTCTATCCTCCGGGCACGTTAAAGAACCATAGGAATCTATTCGATGATAAGAGTAGGGCACGGTTCCCGGATTCCTATGTATCCTTCCCCTCTCTCTGGGGCGGCTCTAAATAACCTATACTGCGTTGATGAGCCGTTAAACAACATTCAATTGTAAAGCTTCCTAGGTCAAACACGTCCCTTCATACTTTGTTTTGGATGTATTTGACCTGTGTTACAAAAGTATTTGTCTTATTGTAATAGTTAGATGCAGAGTATATTTGATAAATGAATAATTGGTTATGTGGCAACTGCTTTGTGTTTGTGTTGTTGTTTTAGTTTTGTTATTTGTTTCTAAAACACATTGATTTTATTTTAAAAATGGTTTAAAATTGCATGGTGTCTTTTTTTTTTCTTAACTTTGCTTTTTGTTGTTTTTCTGTGGTTGTGTGTTGTTTGTGGTTGCATATGTTTGGTGTGTGTTCTATTCTTGGGGCCTAATTTTTATTTTTTGTACTTTAAGATTGCGTCCGAAAATAGTGTTTCGATATGTGTTATACATTGATATGCAATTACAAAATATTATAACATACTATGGCGCCAAAATCGTATTTTCCGCCATATAATGCATACACGCGGAAAAATATAGCTGCCGTGAGAAAAAAAATATGGAGACAATTTCATTTGTAGATAAGCACGCATGATGTTCGTTGGTAGTCAACAGGGATGAACATATCAATACCAACCTACTACCACTAGTTCAAAATTAGGGATGTAAAGCGGGCACGAATAACGAATGGCATAACGCGCAAACTAGGGATGAATTATATTTTCTCCTCTGTATTAGCTATCACTTTCTCCGGAAGACGGCTTGGAGCAGCCAATTGTGTGTATATTTGGGTGTGTTTGTGTGTGGGGTTGGGTGGAGGGGTTGGTGGCCAGGTGTGTGAGTGTGTGTGCTAGAACTAAAACGTATATATTGGATGTTTTACTACATACACAGACACGTATAAATCTCAGTGTCGCCCACACATTAAACGTTACGGTTCATTTATGTATCAAGGAGTGAGAAGAAATATAAACAAAAAAAACAATACGCAGCTTTCAGTCTGATACCCAAGAGCCTCAACAAAAATATCCTTCTATAAACAGTCCTATCTTCTAATATAAGGGCATTTGTTCAACAGTGATTACAACACACGTATACTTGATTTACAAAGTAGCACAGTGAACACTTCAATGTCGTGTGGGTGTTATTTAATACGATTGAAATAAGATCCAAAGACAACATTTTGCAATGTTGAAACGAAGAACAGAACCGCATTTTATCATATTCATGAATAAAACCATGCAAGAGTTCGTTGCATTCCGCATCGACATCAATGAAGAAAACAAAACTATCACAAATGTTCAACTATAAACAAATGTCTGCATGAGCAAACAAACCGTCACTGCAGTGCATAACTCTGTGTGCTCACATGTTTAACTCAACTTGTGGTTTAACATTTCTGCAATCAGAAACTTTAATCAATGTAGATCAAACACACACGTTTAATTGACACAATTGGTATCTGACAAAAACATAATGCCATCTACTTTTATATCAGTATATACGAACTCATATTCCTATCAGAAATTACTTTAAGCGTATTCTGCCAACGCGCAATTAGTTCGAAATAATGGCTGGTGCCGAAGTCATATACTTGTCCTGCTATGATTAGCGTCTTAACACGCCGACATTTTATTTCAGCCATTTCTGTCCACTTTCTACAAGAAATTTTGCGTCTAATTGTTAGTGGAACGATCTAATATGAGACCAACATAAAGCTATGTTTTATGGCACCGCGAACTAAGTAATAATCATGGAAACCATTTCGTCTAAATAAATGGTTAATATCAGTATGGAAACAAATACAATGTGTCGTGTGGTCACCGCTTTTACAAATAAATCAGATCTGAACGTTTTGCTTGATAAATGCATTTGGTTATAACCACGTGAACACTTATACATTATCGCGTGCCCGTTCGCTGCGCAGTTCGTGATGTCATGCATGCCTAAATTAATACAATGTAATTACTTTGGAGAAAACTAATAGTAGATGACAGAGTATGAACTACTGACGTATTACATTACGAGGAGTCCACCTTTTCGCAATATTTTACAATATGTGCAATTCATTATTGGATATATTATTGACTTGGCGTATAGTTCTCTATGCCCGTCAAATATGAGAAAATTGGTCCTATGGAAACCACAGCACCCAAATGCAGTGGCACCAAACTGTACCACGAACAAAGAGCAAATCAACTCTACAATGAAAACGGACAATGCAAACCACAAAGCGTGGTGAAGACAGAGTTACCAACTTGAAATGGTTAGTAGGCAATACGACCTGGAACGTTCTGTAGGCAATATGACCCACTGGTTAGCTTAAATCGATTTTAAGTGCACACAACCTCGCTATTGTCCTATATTCAGCGCTGACATTGACAAGGCAGTTTAAATAAAAGTAAATCCCATCAAATGGAAATCTATAATAATAAGCTTCACATACATAGGAATTAGGAAACGATACACGTTTATGTTATTGTAAAAAATATATAACACATCCTAACTAGAAACACCTAAGGATGTATCCAGAATTCTACTGAACAACCACAACAGTCGTAACCAAAGAGAAAAAACATTTTTGATACGATCAGAAAACGAAGGACGAAATGGCTTCACCTAACATCCCCTTTCAGGGTTTCTAAAGGTGGAAGCATGGAGATTATCCGGTTGTCGCACAAGAGAAAAATGAAGCGTAGCCACTGATTGTAGAGGGGTCAATCATTAAGCATCACGTGCGAAGTATATTAAAGGGTCGTATCCATTTCAGACGAATTTCTTGATTAACGCTTTAAAATGGTCAGAAAATCTTCAGACACCTTTAATTTCCGATGTTTATTGATCATATCTCCGAAGAATGAACATTGTGGTAGTCCCAGTAGCAGAAACATATTTAGGTTGTTGTCGCTATCTTGTTTGCATTGCGACGATAGAACTTAACAAAGATCTGCGTAGTTTGTGATAACGGCAACCTTGATGAAAAAGTTTACTTGTAATATCTTGATTTCGATAATTGACATCCTTACCATCGAGACATGCCCTAGGAAAACGAAATAGCTGGGAGATATAAGCCCCGTATAATGTAGCATGAGGTACAACCCCATCTATATGTGGACAGTTAACGATGTCAAAGTCACCTCTCTTATCATATCGAGAAATGAAGATCGTAAAATGCTGGTATAGTATCCGAACTGTATTTATTCAACGTGTGCTCTGGAGGATACATATACGGACATATTACTGACTTTATGATGAAAAAGATTATCAATATTGAGTATTTGATCCAAATACCGAGATGCATTTTTTTGGAAACTAACCCGCCAAATATGGGCATATTTACACTACAAAATCGTTCACTTGGTGTCCAAGTCATATAATAGTGTATACGTGCTGATTAAAAGTACAAATGTATAGGTTTATATAGGTTTATTAAAGTATCCGTGATTTAATATTCGTAAAATGTATTATGAGTTGGTCAGTGCAAGTCCAAATGCTATACTTATCTGCTGACCCGGGGCTAGAAGGCGTGAGCGGTAGATAGCATATTTCATTACAATCAAACCGAGACTGCAATATTTCGTATGTGTCGTGTTCGGTCGTTTCAAAAGGTCCACTGTCATACTCTTTATCATTGGGGCGTTTGTAAAGAATGCCATGACATTATTACAAACAATAAAATAATTCCGCTCCTTAGCAAATGCATTCTGTATCAGCCGAATCAAAGTAGATTGGTGTATAAAGTAAACAAGTCTAAGGCGCTTATATCAGAGGCATGCAAATGCTAAAGCCCAAAAAGATGATGACGTTTGATGTTTGTCTGCAATCTTGTATTGTCGTGCCTTCAATGGTTTGTTCTCTTGTTTCTCTGGCTTCTGCCAAGTCATTAATTACCTTCTTTGTGGCTTTCTATGCTATTGTTTTTTGTATTTATATGTACACGAGCATCTTTTTGTTTTACTATATTGCCTATTAATGCTGCCTTGTTGGTTAGAGAATAGTTCATGGCGGGGATTTATTTACACTGTCCCGTTTAATTGGGATGACACTAGGATAAGTGTGAGGTGCACCCTAGAACCTGTTTTAACATCCCCCACCCCACGCGGCCTTTAACGCGACTGACGGTAGCCCTATTGTCAACCAATTTGTGTTTGTGATGGCTTATTTGACCTTTTATTCATCGTTGAAGTTGTTCTTTGTTTCCTTGTTTGTTTGCGGTTGACTGTCGTTTTTGAATGCTACTTTTCCTATTCGAATTTTATCTACTTTTAACCTTTGTCGAGTTTTAAAAGGAATATATTTTGATCAAATCAAAGTAATTTACATATGTCGGAAAATGTAACGAGTGTTGCTTTACCTGTACTGCCGTGCATGTTGCGCTATCACCAAACGAAAGAGGGCCTGTCTTTACAGCTTCACTGGTTTTGGCAAATAATTATTTGTTGATGTAATGAAAAACAAGACTTTACTTGCATTACTACGTTACATGCTAAGTAAGTAGGTATAATATGTATAATAGTCCCATGAGATGTAGAATTTACACAAGACAGTCAACCAACACACGCATTCCAAACAATCACAAGGACAATAGAAGGAAAAATGCATTTGACACAATAAAAACAAACGAATTGACACAGGGGTACTGCCTTCAAACGGTCATCGGAAAACAAACCGCCGATGAGTGCTTAAACCAGGTTCTAGGATGCACCAAACTTCACTTGCTCCCTATTTTCATCTCAGGTAACGTGACCGTGTAAATTAAGGAATTCCCCCCGGGTTATGTCTTCTAATACAATAGGCAAAAATAATAAGCGATAGAAGAAAACACAGCAATGATCATGTGTATACGAATATAATAATATCATAGAAAGCCACAAATTGAGTATTGAATACCTTGTCAGAAGCCAGAGTAACAAGAGAAAAGCGTAGTGGCAAACTGTGAATGGTTAAAGTTTATTGACAGGTATAACAATAGAGTAAGAGTTAGGTTTAGTGCACCATAGAACAAGGATTTACATCCCCAGCGGCCATTCTGCCACTGGCCGTTCTACGGCTATACCCCTGTTATCAACACTTTTCTATTGTGGTGTTGCCTCTATTTTGCCCTTGTAATTGTTGTTTGCAATGTATGTGTGCTTATGCTTCACTGTGCTCCGAGAATGCTGGTTTGCCTGTTTGCATTGTGTGCGTTTTTATGCTGCACTGTGCTCTGAGAATGCTGGTTTGCCTGTTTGCATTGTGTGCGTGTTTATGCTGCACTGTGCTTTGAGAATGCTGGTTTCTTCTGTTTGCTTTGTGTGCGTGTTTATGCTTCACTGTGCTCTGAAAATGCTGGTTTCCCTATTTGCTTTGTGTGCGTGATTATGCTTCATTGTGCTCTGAGGATCTGGTTTCCCTGTTTGCTCTGTGTGCGTGTTTATGCTTCATTGTGCTCTGAGAATGCTGGTTTACCTTTTTGCTCTGTGTGCATGTTTATTCTTCATTGTGCTCTGAGAATGCTGGTTTCCCTATTTGCTCTATTTGCGTTTGTTTGTGCTTCATTGTGCTCTGAGAATGCTGGTTTCCCGGTTTGCTCGGTGTGCGTGTTTATGCTTCATTTTGCTCTGAGAATGCTGGTTTCCCGGTTTGTTCGGTGTGCGCGTTTATGCTTCATTGTGCTCTGAGAATGATGGTTTCCCTGTTTTCTCTGTGTTCATGTTTATCCTTCATTGTGCTCTGGGAATTCTGGTTTCCTGATTGCTGTGTGTGCGTGTTTATGCTTCATTGTGCTCTGAGAATGCTGGTTTCCCGGTTTGCTCGGTGTGCGTGTTTATGCTTCATTGTGTTCTGAGAATGCTGTTTTCCCTGTTTGCTCTGTGTGCGTGTTTATGCTTCATTGGGCTCTGGGAATACTGGTTTCCCGTTTTGCTCTGTATGCGTGTTTATGCTTCATTGTGCTCTGAGAATGCTGGTTTCCCTGTTTGCTCTGTGTGCATGTTTATCCTTCATTGTGCTCTGGGAATTCTGGTTTCCTGTTTGCTGTGTGTGCGTGTTTATGCTTCATTGTGCTCTGAGAATGCTGGTTTCCCGGTTTGCTCGGTGTGCGTGTTTATGCTTCATTGTGTTCTGAGAATGCTGTTTTCCCTGTTTGCTCTGTGTGCGTGTTTATGCTTCATTGTGCTCTGAGAATGCTGGTTTCCCTTTTTGCTCTGTATGCATGTTTATCCTTCATTGTGCTCTCGGAATTCTGGTTTCCCGGTTTGCCCTGTATGCGTGTTTATGCTTCATTGTGCTCTGAGAATGCTGGTTTCCCTGTTTGCTCTGTGTGCATGTTTATCCTTCATTGTGCTCTGGGAATTTTGGTTTCCCTGTTTGCTCTGTATGCATGTTTATCCTTCATTGTGCTCTGGGAATTCTGGTTACCCGGTTTGCTCGGTGTGCGTGTTTATGCTTCATTGTGTTCTGAGAATGCTGGTTTCCCTGTTTGCTCTGTATGCGTGTTTATCCTTCATTGTGTGGTTTGTTCTGTATGCGTGTTTATGTTTCATTGTGCTCTGAGAATGCTGGTTTCCCTGTTTGCTCTGTGTGCGTGTTTATGCTTTATTGTGCTCTGAGAATGCTGGTTTCCCTGTTTGCTCTGCATGCGTGTTTATGCTTCATTGGGCTCTGGGAATACTGGTTTCCCGTTTTGCTCTGTATGCGTGTTTATGCTTCATTGTGCTCTGAGAATGCAGGTTTCCCTGATTGCTGTGTGTGCGTGTTTATGCTTCATTGTGCTCTGATAATGCTGGTTTTCCTATTTGCTCTGTGTGCGTATTTATGCTTCACTGTGCTCTGAGAATGATGGTTTCCGTGTTTGCTCTGCGTGCACGTTTATCCTTCATTGTCCTCTGAGAATGCTGGTTCCCTGTTTGCTATGTATGCGTTTTTATGCTTTATTGTGCTCTGAGAATGCTGGTTTTCCTGTTTGCTTTTTGTGCGCGTTTATGCTTCAGTGCTCTGAGAATGTCGGTTTCCCTGTTCGAACTTTATACATAACGGTATTATATAATTCCGTTAAGCGATGGGAAAGCTTAATTAGCAGACTTTTATTACGAATATGTCAACAATGAAACTCTTTACTACCATGTTTTGCGGAAGAAAAGTGTGATAACGTGTTTAAAATTAACTATGTTTTAATTTTACAATATGCAAATGTTTTAAGCCGAAATTAAGGATTTATTTCATATCCCAGCCAACCCCGTTTTCCCTTCTTGTAGAAGGGGTTGTATGGGGGTATAAAAGGTAATACTTGGACCACGTAATGCCGACGTTTAGATAGAACAGCCTCATCAGGAATCTTAACATTACATTGTGTCCCGTCGATATCGTTATTTACTAACACTGTTGTTTACCATAAACTTGCATATATGCCTTAATTCTATGCACTATTATTTAAGTGTATACTTGTATGATGCGGTTTCGTATAATAACGCGTGTGTTGTAAGTTAGAGAGACATAAAAAACTACACAATCGCCAATATGTATTAGCGTGTGATGACCAGATATCCTCTGTATATAATGATTTAGTCCCAAAGTATATTGTTGGAGGAGGTCGCCTTATGTGCATAGCTAACCTAGTTTATTAAACTACCCGATGTTGATTGGTTACTGAGGAAGAATTAAATTTCCAAGACATATCAAGTCACGTCCTTCAACAGTTAGGACGTCACTTTTTGATAGATTCTAGAGGTCACAAAACATGCAAAACGATTAAAGATTATGATTAAAGCAAAGTCATGTTCAAACACCAAGTTTAAATTGTTCATAATAAATATAAAATTGGAACAGAAAATGTAGGTTTCACAGAAAACGGCAAACGTAAAAACACGCAAAAACAGAAAAGGTCGGGGTGGGGGATGGGATAAACCAGGTTCTAGGTTGCACCAAATCTCGCAGTTAAATGACTGTCAAAAAGGGCTGAATACTTTGTTTTGTGTTTGGTATTGAGTACAAAAAAATCAATATCAGATAAGAAATAAAATATTTATGTCACAGGACTAGAATAATGTGCAGCCAGACCGGGGCTCGAACCCGGGACTTTCGGACTACCGTTCCGATGCTCTACCGACTGAGCTAACCGGCCAGGCAATGCAACATCAATCTACCTGTTATATATCCATATACCGTGACACACTCCCCCTACAGACTGAAATTCGTCCTCGAATTTCCATGGGTACAGAGAATCATCTGAATGTTTCTCGAAGTTTACTCAGTCACGGTCCCCCGTTGGGCGCCAAATGTCACAGGACTAGAAAAATGTGAAGCCAGACCGGGGCTCGAACCCGGGACCTTCGGACTACCGTTCCGATGCTCTACCGACTGAGCTAACCGGCCAGACAATGTAACATCAATCTACCTGTTAGATATCCATAACCGTGACACACTCCCCCTACAGACTGCAATTCGTCCTCGAATTTCCATGGGTACAGAGAATCATTTGCATGTTTCTCGAAGTTTACTCAGTCACGGTCCCCCGTTGGGCGCCAAATGTCACAGGGCTAGAAAAATGTGCAGCCAGACCGGGGCTCGAACCCGGGACCTTCGGACTACCGTTCCGATGCTCTACCGACTGAGCTAGCCGGCCGGACAATGCAACATCAATCTACCTGTTAGATATCCATAACCGTGACATTTATATCGGGTTTATATGTTACGAGATTAAAACACAGTATTTGAGACTTGTAACACATCGAAAGTTCCGGCCTACAACCTACGGCCTTGGTGTAGATGATATTTAAGTGCCGCTCACCATGTATTTATCTGGGACAATATACACCACCTGGAAATGTGTTATTTCTTATGTAGCAATAGCTAGATGGGAATTTATTTCCAATTAGTCTGGTTGTTTGCTGATTCGAACATGCGAGGAAAGATACACTCGTTATACAATGTTATAAGAAACAGGAACGTTTCTAAAATATTACATTTTGTTCTTGTTTTATTTTTTCTTCACAAAATGTACTCATTATGAATGTTTATATATGCATCGAAAAAATAGTGACGCAATTCACATGATAAAACGCAGAACGTTAAAGTCAGTATAATAAAGAAATATAAAATGATCTGACAGGGAAAGTAGCATTCAAGGAGGACAGTCAACCACAAAACACAGAAACAAACACGCAAACAGACAAACAAGAAGGCAAAAGTAATATGCAATGCAAAGGACATCACAAACACAAAAGGGTTGACAATAGGGCTGCCGCCTTGGAACGGTCAGTGGCAAAGTATGCCACTGGGAGTTTAAACCGGTTCTACTAGCAGGGTGCACCAAACCTAAGCTGTCTTCTTCAACATTTAAACGTTTACCACATTGTATCCCACCATACGGCGCTTCCGCACTCATCTGCGTACTTTCGATCAAAGAACTACGGGATGTGTTTACTGCCAGACTATTTAGACTGATCATCGATCGAATACGAATAGTTGCCTTCATTTTTGCTAGTTTAAACCAAAATATATTTGTCTTTAGTTATCCATTATAAATTGCTTTATTATTTAAACAGTAGATGTTATTCACGAGTTAGTGTCTTAAACATGTATATAGTAAAGTAAAATAGTCCCCACCTCTTTACCGCCTACACTAACGAACATGTAAAGCATACAAGTCAGTATGACGATAGTCACGTGACCGGTGATACAATGCGTTTACCATGCAGAAAATCGGTATGTCGTGATTCAATATGTTTTATTCCATATCAATGTCGAATAATTGTAAACCGAGACTGCACAATTGTTATATGTATCACGTTCGGCGATTTCCAACTTTCCGTTTTCATACTATATTTATACAAAACACGTGGATGCAGGAATGTAGATACAAACGTTGAACAGGCAATTAAATGGGAGTTAGCCTTAGATTCGAACTGTAAAACAGAAAGTATCCACACTGCTGGACGTGTTCGTGGAATTAATATATTCCTCCTAATGAAGATATATTTACTTTAAAGGACCTGATGAAATAAAAATAGACGTATCACGAAGTGCTTTTATTTAATTTCAATATGCTAGCGCACTAAATACTGAAAACGGGATCCCTTGGACATGTTAGAAGTAGCAAATACAAACCAAAGGGAACAGTATTATACTCGGTTGTATTGAGACTGTTCATGAGAGGTAATATTATTTGCATCACCATTCAATAGCGGTCCTCCTTTTCCGTCCTACCTTATTATTGTTTATGAGCAGTTAATTCTGTAAAAGTCGCAGATTCTACTAGGATTTGTAGAATATATTAATCAGAAGTATTATTATATATGGAGTTTTAAGACTTTGAGAAGTACTTGTTTACGATAGATGGTTTAAATATTGTACTGATGTGGATCAGACAATCTCCGGGGAATATATATTACTAAACCTTCCATAATATGTTTGATGAAGATAGCTACACTGCCTCAACGGTGAAGTTTCTCTGGTCTCGGCTAGCCATGTGGTTTGTTTCTTTTGTTCTCCAGCTGTATTAATTAATACTGTTTTAATTTCATCTAAATCGGTATGTCGGGAAATGCACAATGTTGCTTATACAAATAATACTATATCCATTAGAGATGAAGACTGTCCTTTACCAACAATAATCGTATTTCTATTTACAATATCACACTCTTGTTTGATTACGCCTTCTCAATTTTAAAATTTAGTTTTCATTACGATTACGGTCCAGGGGCGTAAACGTTACACACATGATCTTTGAGTAAAGCATTAGTGTATTTCAATATTTCGACCATAACATTAAGGTCGAAGCTTAGTAATGACCGACTGTGAAAAGTGTTCAGATTGAATTTATGTGAATCGGCGCTCAAAACAGTAAGGCATCAAGTAGGTAACGGTGTCCTATATTCATTTAGATCAGACAAATTTACACATTAAAAAATGTTGTCTTACAGTTGCAATATTTAATTTAGGAATCCGTCTTTCAAACTAGGTCAGATGCATGTAAAACAGATCAGAAAAGGTGGGAACATGAACCAGCTTGTAAAGAGTATATCAAAATATGATTATGTTGTAAAAGCAAGGTCAGCAAGTTCACTGTGATCAACATTTTTAGTTTTGTAGAATGTATTCATCATACATATAGGTATTTGTCCATATGTTGTCTTAAGACTTTGAGAATTACTTGTACATGATCGATCGCTTAAAATAATGACGACAAGACCACTCAGTCGTCAAATTATCTCATTATGTGGATGTGAATCAGACAATGTTCGGGAAATACATTAGTAGGCTTGCTGGAGCCAATTATACTGTTTCAACGGTGAATGTTCTCCGATGTCGTGGTATAGGTGCTTGGCTAACCATGTGGGTTGTCTTTTGTTGTTATTTAGCTTAATCGGTTTATAGTTCTCTAGTTTCATACAACAGTGGTATTTCTGGAAATTTCTTGCATACCGGACAAGGATATCCGTCATTTTACCGGGGCTATATTTCCATCTCATCCTAGGGTCGAGATAAAATTCACATGCGCCAACATCCGGTATGTAGGAAAACATGCAAAACGTTAGTAGCTGGAGGCGTCAACGCTCAACATGTTTCTGTTATGCAAGAAAAATAATCTATCATGGGTATACTGTTCAGATAGGGAATTCCAACCCTCGGTATAAGTGTTTTAATCGGAACCTCGGCAGAGCCTCGGTTCCGATAAAAACACTTATACCTCGGGTTGGAATTTCCTATCTGAACCGTATAACCATGAACGATTCTTATAGTCTCAACTTGCTTATAAACATAATACAATATCCATTAGAATAGAAGCCGTCCTTTACCCACAAGTATTGCAGTGTTATGTATAATACCAAGTCTCGTTTAATTACGCCGTGTCATGTTAACATATTTATAAACATTGCATACGTAATTCTTGATAACAAATATTTTGTATTCAATATTTCGACCTTTCAAACTCTGTTTACTTGTCAGCAGACGTTAACCTTAACCCCTTCGCCGCCAAATAGCAAATATTTTAATATTTTATTTCATTTCACACTGCACATAGTCTACATGTTTTGATCTGGTCCTACACTGATCGTAAAATCCATTTTCTCACCTGTGACAGCAAAATATTTAATAATGACCGACTGCGACAATTTAAGATTAAATTTAACCCTTACTGGTCCTTTGAGACCAACGAGCCCAATATAGGTGGCTTTGAAGTAGAATACCGCTTATACCGCTTAAGCCGGTACTAGGGGGCGTGAGAGGTGTTGCTTCTTTCATTACTTTTCATGTACAGACTCAATAAAACCGAGTCTGCTGCTTTATTCTCTTAATTGTGTTTGTTGCTCCCAAAGGATCACCTTTATCAGTATTTATTAACATTCACACTAGCGTTCGTTTAGTGCAGTGTGGCGACTGTAAAAAGTCTCCCCGTGTTACGAATCAGTAGTGTTATTTTTACTGGTCCTTTGAGACCAACGAGCCCAATATAGGTGGCTTTGAAGTAGAATACCGCTGATACCGCTAAAGCCAGTGCTAGGGGGCGTGGGAGATGTTGCTTCTTTCATTACTTCTCATGAACAGACTCAATAAATCCGAGTCTGCTGCTTTATTTTCTTAATTGTGTTTGTTGCTCTCAAAGGATCACCTTTATCAGTATTTATTTATATGAATGCACATATATATACGTTCCCCGACGGACACTAGTATGTCAACAAGTAGGTTACGATGGACTACGATCATGATGTATGCTATCTTTATGCATCTTTTACTTTCACAATAGTGTTGACTGTGTCATGTGGCGACCTTTAAAAGTCTCCCTTATATTCAGTCAATAGTGTTATATGTTTATCCTACTGGAATATTATGACATAAACATACTAGTCAAACTCCTTAAGTATTCTCTGATCACATGAACATAATTATTTTAAAGCTATGAATATGGATATAAAAATCGAAAAGGAAAAGCAGCATTCAAGGACGACAGTCAGCCACAAACACACAGCACACAGAAACAAAGAACAAATTTAAAGATGAATAAAAGGCCAAAGTAGACATCACAAACACAAAAGGGTTGACAATAGGGCTACCGCCTTGAAACTGTTAGTGGCAAAAAAGGCCTCTGGAGGTTTCACCCATGTTCTAGGGGGTATCGAACATCACACGGTTCTACTGTCAACCCAATAAAACGGAACAGTGTAAATAAAGAAATCCCCGCCATTCAACTATTCTTTAACCACAAGGCAGCATTATAAGGAAATATAAGTAAAGCACAAAGATGCTCTCGTATATAAATATAAGCAAAAAAAAATAGCAACAAAAAAGTACTCATTGACTTGGCAAAAGCCAGAACAACAAGAGAATAAACCATTTAGGGCACGACAAGACAAGAATACAGATAAATATCAACATCACCGTCCTTTTGGGCTTTAGGTAGACGTCATCATAGGGTCCGCAGCCTGTCCGATCATCGCAAAATCAAAGAGGAAAACATAGTGGTAAACTGTTCATGGTTCCACCACCAAGCACGTGGTGCGTTACAAAATGATAGGGTCATAACCTCTTTTGATAAACCGTTTAACAAGTTTAACAAAGATAATATGAAAGTGATCATGACCAAGGATCTTACGAAGTTTGTAAATCACGTCACCATAGAAGTCGGGTTATGATAGTCCTTGAAGTCGATTTGTTTTCTTAGAAATAAAGTAGAGCAATATTCCAATCCGGTACTTAGAAATTGTTTTAAGTATATATCTAGTTTTGTTAGCATTACTGACTGACTGTTGTTCGCGCATGTCATGTTTCATGTTTGACTTTCATAAATGTATCAACTTATCTTCAAAAATGGTAATAATTCATCTTCAAAATATAGGTCTGACCTTCAGATACATTTAAAAATAGGTCAGTGATCTCAAAGTATGTAAGTGGGACTTAGTATATAACCTTAGGCGTTCGATCTCCATATGCAAACTATATCAAAACGTGACCGTACTTTAAATCAATGTTAACTGTTCCCTGAGTTTTGAAGACAAAGTCGAGTACAGATATATAGATAAGGGATGCATATTTCCTGATTCAACAAGAGCAGACATGGTTCCTGTGTGACAAGTGGCAGTGGCGTTTTAAGTATAAATAACGGTGGCTTCTTAACGCAGATTATCTGATAATAAAGGTGGTCGCTTAAATAGACCTGACAGTATCACGTAAAGCTTCATAAATAATATACATACACAAATACAAATTAATAAATACCGGAGCCAGCTTTGGCATGCTTGGTGGTGGACTCTTTTACAGTTCGCCACTATGCTTTCCTCTTTAATTGTACGATGACCGGACAGGCTGTAGACCCTATGATGACGCCTACCTAAAGTCCATTGGGACGGTGTCGTTTGATGTTTGTCTATGATCTTTCCTGTCGTGCCCTTAATGGTTTATTCTCTTGTTGCTCTGGCTTCTGCCAAGTCATTGAGTACCTTCATTTAGGCTTTCTAGGCTATTGTTTTTTTGTATTATATTTACACGAGCATATTTGTGTTTTACTTATATTGCCTATTGATGCTGCCTTGTTGGTTAGAGATAAGATCATGGTGGGGATTTCTTTATTTTCACTATCCTGTTTTAATGGGATGACAGTAGGGTAAGTGTGAGGTTTGGTGCACCCTAGAACCGGTTTAAAGCCCCAGTGGCCTTTGTTGCCACTGACCGTTCCAAGGCGGTAGCCCTATTGTCAACCCTTTTGTGTTTGTGATGTCGTTTGCATTTTTTTTTACTTTTGCCTTCTCGTTTGTCTGTTTGCGTGTTTGTTTTTGTGTTTTGTGGTTGACTGTCGTCCTTAAATGCTGCTTTCCCTGTCCGATATTTTTATATTTCTTGACATTCAACCGAGGCAAATTCATTGAGTTGGTGTCCGGAGACATTCACCTTAAGTTTCTCTTTGCCCTGGATTTGTTTTGATTTTTTGCATTTTTTTGTTTGCATTTTCCGGACAATATCTTCAGTTTGAAGCATATCATATTTTGTCAACGTTTGATAATGTAATATGTATCGATATTATAGTAAACATACTTTTATGTTACGTATGTACATTTCCAAAATGTGCCTCAGTGTAGTTTAGGGTCAGTAAACAACATAAACGCTAATTATTCCAATTATTTCTCTTTGTTCCCGATTTACATCTCTCTAATGAACATTATGAAATGACAAACATTACCTACGCTAAGATAATGTTGACATCATTAATTATCCCTTGTATAGGTATATACAATGATGTTCTCGAATCATCTGGTGGGGTACATGTATACCTTTACTTAAGATATGTTTGTTCTGTGTAGATATATCCATGTAATTTACAAACAAGACTTGTTTGGTGCACCCTAGAACCGGTTTAAACCCCCCAGTGGCCTACTTTGCCACTGACCGTTCCAAGGCGGTAGCCCTATTGTCAACCCTTTTGTGTTTGTGTTGTCGTTTACTTTTATTATTACTTTTGCCTTGTTGTTTGTCTGTTTCCATGTTTGTTTCTGTGTTTTGTGGTTGACTGTCCTCCTTGAATGCTACTTTCCCTGTCCGATATTTTTATATTTCTTGATATTCTCTTTATTTGTCGAATACTTTTGAGGGCGATATTGTTATATTACGGTGAAATGGATGCTTACTGATACTGAGACGAAGAATTTCCAACGAAGATACAATGTGATTGTAAAGCTGGATGCATATTGATGCCAAGTGGTAACATGTGACAGGGGAAAATGCACCAAGCATGGTGGTGCTAATGTACACATCGTTATCAATGATATAGTGAGTCCGAAAATATACCATATATATATAGAGACACAAGAGTCAAATAGGGGCTGTAGCATTCACAAAAAAGCAATACATCAGAAATATATACAAAAGAACAATAGCATAGAAAGTCAAAAAGAAGGTACTGAATGACTTGAAGAGCAATAAGAGAATAAATCACTGAGGGCTCGACAAGACAAAACACATGCATTTAAAAATAAGTATAAAAGTCGAACACAGTAACCCAAAAACACGCAAAACGACAAAAATGAATGGCATAGTTAGTAAGGAATAAAGGCATATGACGTCACAAACACAAAAAGGGTTGACAACAGGGCTACCGACTTGGAATGGTCAGTGGCAAAATATGCCGCTGGGGGTTTAAATCAGGTTCTAGGATGTAGCAAACTTCACATTTACCCTTCTGTCATCACAATAAAACGGGACAGCGTAAATAAAGAAATCCCCGCCTTGAACTAACAACAATTGCTATGATACATATTAATCATTTGGAATGTAAATGAGATAACTGTACTAAAAATGTCCAAATATTGTTTAACGATCACTTGCATTCGTCTGATATAGTCATCTATCCTTCCTCATTTCTACCAGAAGAAAATCTTTTGATATGTTTACACAAATGCAAGTACACACCTTTAATTTGGTTGGCTTTTCCAAAGCCCCACACTTAACTGACATAGTTTAAGAAAGGAGTAATTAATTTATCAAACTGTTCAAGCATGAGCCATGTAGGTATGCTTGTCAATTTAGATAAATATATTCAACGTTTAAAAATTGCCTGGTGTGCAATGTGCTTGTCCCGCCGCTTGTGTAATATGATATTAAAAAAGCAGACTTTCATTTTTAAACCATCTTTAGATATGTTTATATGATGTATTTTACTTATTGGATTTACTGTATTCTGCGAATGCTACTCTTCCTATTGGACTTATAACACTTTCTTTCATTTTTAAACCATCGTGATCTAGTATTGTTTTTAAGGAAAACGGTGCTTAGTGCTTAATCCATAAAGCGTCTAGCGAACAGTAAATTATAATTGATAACGCTTCCGTTGCCGAGACAAGAAGCTGCGTCTAACACTTGGTCGCCCCTTACCGCTGCGTGTTTGAATCCCACAGGGAGCTCGACTTATCAGGTGAGGAAGGGTTGATTCTTACGAATGGCGGAAATGATAAATGCGGTGGTCTGCCTCTACCATAAAAAAATAGTCGTCCGTCATATATGGCCATCAATGACGCAAAATTACATTCAAATAATTCAAACTAATTGAGAGCTTTTTATAATCATGGTGAATTACAAAAAAATGTAATTTGTATTAGTAGGAAATATAGGGTGAAACTCAAGTGTTTGTGGATGTGAGGGATATAAAATACGTGATTTGTTTCGAAGAATGTTAGTAACAGAAAGTTAACGTTATTGTGCATTTATATTTTATAAATATAGATAAGAAAAGTAATAATAAGAAAATGAAGACGATTGACAGGCTTTAATGTCGAACTCAAACTATATACTAAATATAGATATACAAATCGAAAAGGAAAAGCAGCATTCAAGGACGACAGTCAACCACAAACACACACAGAAACAAAGAACACATTTAAAGAAGAATAAAAGGACAAATAAGACATCACACACACTATACTAACATGGATTCATAAACAATGCATTACATATCAACATTTATTGATAGAAGTTAGACGATTAATCTCAATATATACATGTCTATATTATAAATTTAATGTGTATTCCGTAGAACTAATAATGTATAACAACTAGATGATCACTTTTATACTTTCTTTGTTAAACTTGTCAAAGGATTTATCAAAAGAGCTTATGACCCTATCATTCTGCAACACACTGCAATCTTAGTGGTGGACCCATTTAGAGTTCGCCACTATGCTTTACTCTTTAATTGTGCGATAACCGGACAGGCTGTGGCACCTAAAGCGCAAAAGGACGGTGACGTTTGATATTTGTCTGCATTCTTGTCGTGCCCTCAATGGTGTGTTCCCTTGTTGCTCTGGTTTCTGCCAAATCACCGAGTACCTTCTTTGTGGCTTTCTAGGCTATTTTCGTTTTGTATTTATATATACACGAGCATTTTGTGTTTTATTTATATTGCCTATTAATGGGCCTTGTTGGTTAGAAAATGGTTGTGATGATTTCTTTGTTTACCCTGTCCCGTTTAATTGGGTTGACGGTAGGGTAAGTGTGAGGTTTGATACACCCTAGAACCTGGTTTAACCCCCTAGCGACATTTTTGGCCACTAACCGTTCACTTTGTTTCTCTATGTGTTTGTGGTTGACTGTCGTCCTTGAATGCTGTTTTTCCTGTTCGATGTTTATATCTATATTTATTCACATATGCCATTCATGCTTAAACTCATCAAAGACTGCAAAACTTTTTTTCCACAGGGATGGAATGGCTTTCATATTTCTAGTTTTATCCCATGTCTAAAATGTAAGAGTGAGGTTTGGTGTACCCTAGATCTCGATTAGACCCCAACGGCTTCTTGTCATTGACCGTTTCAATAAATGATGAAAGCTGGACCTCTTGGAATCAAAGAACACAAACAAGGAAAACAAGTAGTATACTTGATTCCATTACAATTGCGTCTGTTCACGAGAGGTAAGATAAGGTACAACCTCCTCCTACCGACGGCTAAAGCAGTCTTCTAATTTAAAGCCAAAACTGAGTAAGTAACGAACACTAATGATTTGTATTCTGGGCAGCTCTTTACAGCAACCACGCTGCACTATGCGAACGCTTTTGTGAATATCAATATTAAATAGATGGTACACCTATTGTTAACTTTGTGTTTGATTAAACTGCCATTTTTATTGAACTGGGCATCTTTTGTCAAAAACTGCTTATGTGCATATATTGTCAACATTTTGTTTGTACAAGCTCATCCTTAAGCCGTTGGTGCAAGACAGATACAACTATGTTCACGTCCCCTACACCCTGTAATAACCACACCTCATAAGATACACAGATCTATCAGAGCAATACGTGTTTCTACGACTCTAAATTCAAGGCCTATCTTGACACTGTGAACAGCATTACATTTGGAAAAGTACGTACAATACTTAAAGTATCTTCTCATAGGCTCATTTTGCAACGCACTGCATGCTTGGTGGTAGACCCAATTATAGTTCGCCACTATGCTTTCATCGTTAATTGTGCGATGATCGGACAGGCTGTGGACCCTATGATGACGTCTACCTAAAGTCCACAAGGACGGTGACGTTTGATGTTTGTCTGGAATCTTGTCTTGTCGTGCCCTCAATGGTTTATTCTCTTGTTGCTATGGCTTCTGCAAGTCATTGAGTACCTTCTTTGTGGCTTTCTAAGCTATTTATATACACGCGAGCATATTTGTGTTTTACTTATATTGCCTATTAATGCGGCCTTATTGGTTAGATAATAGTTCATGGCGGGGAATTTCTTTATTTACACTATCCTGTTTATTGGGATGACAGTAGGGTAAGTGTGAGGTTTGCTGCACCCTAGAACCTGGTTTAAACCCCAATACCATTTTATTTGTATATAATGCCATTAGAACATTATACTTCAAATCAGATTGTTATGGAAGGCCGAACATGATCAAATTGTCTCATTTAATAACATTAGAATAAACAATTTGTAAGAAACACATACGAAATTTGGCATTTTACACCTAGCAAGCTTTTGATTTAAGAAATGGATATGTTTATACCATTTAAGTGACAGTAAACCGTATTATTACCATCCAGTGTGAATTCTTTGTTTATATTCTATTCGGCACATCTGACATTTTTATTAATTAAAGTATTTCTTTATTTCAATAAGTACGTTCTTTAAGCTTAGGTGCATGAATTTCCATACTGCATGAAACGAAAACTAAATTTGAAAAGTGTTTATTGGTTGTCGTGGTAATGTATGCTGGTTGCTATGTGTATTACATGAATTACATCATAACGATGTCACGTCTTGACATCTATGCTGAGTATTTGTTGAAGTGTCAACCATATGCTCATGACTTTTATCAGACTTAATATATGAAATGTTATGAACATTTAAGGTTTAGGCAAGGTGCCCTCGACCCGTCCTAGATCAATTGACGAGGATTATAAAATAAACTGGTCTATGTAGTCAGATTTATCGGGAAATGTTTCAACTGCCTGCAATCGTTGATATAATAAATGCTCATATGTTAAATATCAATTGTTTTAAAAAATAAATACTGTCTGAATAGCTTTTTCTTAAGCCACTATATCATTTGTGTGCGTTCTGTGCACCTGATGATGCAATAAACATTAAAAAAAAAACATAGACAAATATAAATGACTGAAATGTAAAACTGGCCTGAAACGTTGTATAAATTACTTATAGCATATGTTGCGATCGTCGCAGCTGATGACGTAAAGCATGATAATTGGATTGTCAGGCCCGTAGCTACACGGAGGAACACCAAGGCAGTTGTCTCGGTAGAACTTGGGAAAGAGACCAAACATAGAAAATGAAAATAACTATCAAGTCGAACAGGAAATGCAGCTTTCACAGAACACAGTAAACCCAAACACACGCAAAAGGACAAACCCGACTGGCAATGTTAACAAAGAATAAAGGCATATGATGTCACAAACACAGAACGGGTTGACAATAGGGCTACCGCCTTGGAACGGTCCGCGGCAAAAAATGTCCGTTGGGGCTTTAAACCAGGTTCTAGGGTGCAACAAACCTCACACTTACCAATCACTTACCTGGAATTATGCACTCTAATGGAATATCAAATAAAATCTCTAAAATAGTCGCTTAAATACGTTTGTCTGTTTGCGTGTTTGTTTTTGTGTTTTGTGGTTGACTGTCGTCCTTGAATGCTGCTTTCCCTGTCCGATATTTTTATCTGTCTTGAATATATGAAAATAAAGTTAAGCACAGTCGTTTGCATATCTATCTTAAAAAAATTGAATGTTTATTTTATAATTTGAAGTAATTTGATAACTTTGGCATGTCAGAAGGTGTTCTTGTTTTTCACTTATTATGTGTGATTTAAAGTAGGTATCAGTGTTATCTCCGATTTATATAAAAACAACATATTTCACATTTATAAATAAGAATATTATCAAGAACAGGGTTAAACCTGTATTAAATAACTATTTAGGGGTTATAGTGATAAAAACGCAAAACAATTGACATTTAATGTAACCTTGTAATTATAACGAAATTACGAACCAAAGATTTAAATTTTAAAATGATCTCCCTTGATATTAAAATAAGAACGAAATTATAATTTCTGTAAAGCAGATAAATTAATGTTAATTATATTGTTAATGGCGGAAATCGCATGTATAAATTAACAGTTAAGACATGTCCTCAGCCCCTGCTAGGAAAGGATTTGCCTCGGTTAAAGTTCACGGCTGACTACGGAGCTGATAGTAGTATTAAAATATATATGAAAAATATTTCGGAAATTGAGAAAACTACGTTGATTTATTTGCATAGGTCATGTATCTGTCAGATAGTATATGCTATACTGTATATCACATCCACGGAGTTCTTGTAAATGAACTTTCGAATTAACCGAAACAGTCGATATGTCAGTTCGGATTTCCTGCATCAAATAATTGTATCATTGGCTTAAAGACATATTTCGAGCCTATTGTATTTGGGGGGAGGGGAGAGAATTTCTGTAGCTAACTGTAAATCACTGTTAGCCATACAATTCCATGAGCAAAGTGTGATATTCAATTTTTCTCCAGATTATGAGGTCCACCCAATAAAGCATTTGTGGCCGGTACACATAATTATAACACATTACAGAATGTTATATATGTATTGTGTTGTGCTCTGATTTTTGGTCTAAAAACAATTAAGAAATACCAGATAAGTTTTGTATTCAAAAGCTAACTTATGAACATATATTTCTTCATTAAAGTAAATTACAAAGTGTTGTAAAGCTATTCTTACCCTCAATTTAGTAATACTATACAAATAAAAAACTAAGAGCGGGCCTCAATTTATATACCTGAGTTGATCTGCTGGCTGTAAATATTCAAGCTTCCCATGCTTTTTCAATGACCAAGTAGCGTTGGGAAATGTGTATTTAATCGTACTACGCATACTCAAGTCAAATGTCATCTAAGCAAACGTTTTCAATACTTTTATTTCAGACAAAATGATAAATACTATGTGCATAATATCGACTACAAATAGCGTTTACTTCCGAATAAATATAATAATCAAAAAGAAGCACGTTCTGCACGCAAACACAAATGTGCCTCAGAAGTAAAGTTAATAAAGGTAATGTTTTCAATTGCAGTGTTTTACCCTTATCATTCTTTCAAGGTTCGCTATTGCTGATACTGTAACTATATTGAAAATAATGTACATATAAGAACAATCTCATTAAAATCATATCTTAATTATCCTTTGATACTCTCCGCTATATGATCTAACAATACTGTATTGGAGGTCACGTCAGATCGACCTTTCATCTAATCAATAGTCATGCGAAGATTAACTAAATTCAACCAATAAAATCGCGCCTTTCATGTGCACTTTAGATGACGTTCGACTGAACTGAAAAAACAAAATCCACATAAAACACGTAGATCCGAATAAAGATAAAGTCTTCATGTTTTATTGCTGTGGATAGCACGATAAATTCAACGAAATGCACTAAATAGCATGTTTTACATCAGGAATATTACACAAATCATAGGCGTTGTCATGTATTTTGAACATATATGTTCCACCGAAATTATTACCGCATTAAATATTCTAAAAGTAATCATAGTACTGGCCCGATTAGCTCAGTTGATAACGACGTCGACTATTGACCTGCGAGTATGATTTTAGTGTGGGTTCAATACCACAAATCGGTACATTATTTTGCACCGCTATTAAATTCCGTCAGTCTTTGTTTTCAGTAAATATTCAAAAAAGGTTGGTGTGTTATGTTATTTCAACGCAATTAGTTTGTGTGTCATACGCTAAAAGGTACGGACATTGTCTATTTCAATACCGAGCGTAAACTGCTCCACGGCATTTTACTGAAACTTGATATACGCAGTGAAGTAATCTATACCGACCGATTATGTAGGCTGACATCTGGCTAATAGTACGGCCACACTGACGTGACCTCCAATGCAATGTTGTCAGTTCCTTAGTATTGTAGAGAATCGTACCGTGATAACGTATCTGATTTTAATGAGATTGATATAAGAATGACAAATCAACTGTTGAACGACGTTATCAAAAGGCATACACTTGTCGAATAAAATAAACTGGAAAATCAGTATACATTTTTTTCTGTTGATGAGTATCATTTTTATTTATGGTTGAAATTGGAACGTAAATAAGTGATGCTATACAAATGGAACGGAAGTAATATAAGAATATGACGCCTTCATAATGATTAGTTATCAGGAATATCCTCCAATAATTTTATCAGATGATGATTTCAAAAGTTATATCATGCTTAAAGAAACTAGCCTCGTAATAATGGCAAAATTACACTACAAAACCGTTTATCAAAACGTTATCCAGGTATTTCGGTAATATACTAATGTATATACACTCAAGTGATATGAAAACGCAACACGGGAATTTACGCTATATATTGTTTATACTGCACACTTAATTGCACATAATATTCCAAAGAAATCCCAAGATGTTTTTTAACAAGAAAGTTGCAGTTAACTAGAGAAAGGACAGAACTGTGATGTTGTAGACGTTTTAATCACACTACACTTTGTAACAAGAACTTCATAAATGGTGAAGTAGCTCTTTCAAAAATTGAGCTAGTTCAGTACTGTATTTAAGGAAATAGTTTGCAAAATGTTACATCCTAAGTTTGCTCACATGATTGAGCCAAACGCGTACTCTGTGAATAATGAAACATTGAAGGAATACTATTTGCTTTATTATTTGTTGTTTTAGTAATTTTTCCAAAAGGAAAGGTCTTACGTAGCCATGTACCATTCGATTAAAAGCAGCATATTGTACATACAATATATAGCGGAAATTCCCGTGTTGCGTTTTCATATCACTTGAGTGTATATCGATTAAAAGTATAGATGTATTCGCGCGTTATTAAAATACACGGGATTGAATATGGGTCAAATGCATTGGGCTTAACTTTTAATCCAACGCTCGAATTTTGGGTTTGGTCAATCTGCTTAAAGGACTCACACCACTATTATCTCCCTTGAATACTCGTGCCCTACAGATGAAGGAGGTAGACAAAAGAAATCCGCTTTTCTACATTTTACAGGATACATTGATTTATCTTTACCAGGTTCTAAATCTACAGCATTTTAGGAAAAGATTGCAGAAAAAAATGCATGCTGATATAAGATGTCTAGCTAATTCTGCCTAGTTTTTACTCATCATGAGTATGTATAACCACCACGATTTAAGTTCAATCTGGAAAATATTTGTTAATTGTGTTTTAAATTGCAGATATTGGATCAATGAAGAATGTAAGCATAAATACATGTTTAATAATTGTGTTTATCTCTATGCCACGAACAAAAACATTGCAATGAAACCCTATGGAAAATTAATTGTGGTGTGAGACGTAAAGCTGTTTATATTGTGTCTGTAGAGATTGAATTCTTTAATTATATAAGTTGTAGTGTATACCTCATCGTCAGTATGTTTAGAAAAGATGTACTTATGTTGTAAAATGTAATGGGTGTTGGCGGGATAGCTATATTAATAGTATATATACAAATAAGACTTAGCTCTGCGATATTATTTCACAGTGTGTGTTCCGAGCCACAGAACAAAACAGAAAAAAGTCCAAGCAAAATAGTTCCGGTTTTTGTAATTAATACCTCTATACTATGTATATTTATCCCATCCACTTTGTGTATGGCATGTGATAAAAGAGTGAGCGCTATTAAACGAGAAGGAAAACACCCAGAACAATATCGTATTTCCTATCAATAAAACATGTCAATGGCAAACAATAGCAACTCGGCAAGTGTGAACAATTTCTGTCGATTCAAGATAAATTTCGCGTATAATTTCAGAATACAGTGCGAATCAGAAACACATTTGAACAAATAACATTGATTTGAAGAATTATATGGTTTCATAAGAAGTTAATACATAAGTCATGAGGAGTCACGTGCTTCACTGAAACAAACAAAAGTATGAATGCAATCCGTTTTCCCGAGATCAAAAGTAGATATACAGTCGAACAGGAAAGGAAGCAATCAAGGCCCACAGTCAACAATAACACGCACAGAAACAAACAACAATTACATAGATGAATAAAAGGCGAGACATGACACCACAACTATGACATAAAAGGTTTGACAATAGGCCTATCGCCTTGGAACGGTCACTGGCAAAAACAAAACGGTTAATGATTACATGCTTCTGGACATGACTTTGATTAAAGGTCCATGTATTCATAAACCTCACAATAGGTTGCCCTAGCTGAAATTCGTTGGTGACCGGATTTCTTACATTGTTTGACAGGATTAAGGTTAACAGCAGTGTTGATGTCAGTTATGCTGTTTACTGCATTTGAGAAAGGATCAAGAGAGAAGTGCCTAGTCTGTTAACAATACCATTCGTAGCTTCTGGCAAATGTTTTTACAAATCATATTGAAGTAGTGTCTGTGTTGTTCATTGCTGAAGTCATGTTAATAACGATTTTAAAGAACTTCATTTCTGTGCTTTATAAGTCTTGTGAACATGTATGATTAATCGATGTGGCTAGGACACACTGGTTTGTGTATATTTAGCTTAAACTCGCTTCGGCAGACAGTTTAACTATAAACCTCCAATTGTAATGTTTCCAACTGGCCCGTATGAATACCAAATTCCATCTGAAGATTTCGAATTTGTTGAGCTTGTTGAAATAAAATGTATTTGTTTCTGGTTGTATTTTTCTTGAGGTACAAGATTTGATTGGGCAATAGGCAGAACTATGGACTTTGCATATTTGGCTTTCCATCAAAGTGTTCCCTATTTTCAACACTTTTATGGTGTTTGTGCTTTCACTGTTTCTGACTTCAGCATATTCCCTTCCAGTGTCATCCTTGTTGAATAAATAAGCATTTTAGTACACTTCTCAAAACTGCTAACTACACCGCTCACGTTTTGGGTTATATATATCGATGGGTTGAATGTTTTTCAATAAAATAAAAAGGAAATACCAATTCAATCATTTTTACATCATTTCATTTTATTTTTTTCATGGGCAATGCTAGAACTAAACCCAATAAGCAATTACAAACGACCCATGTAAACACTAAAGTCACACTTTTATGAACAAGAAATGAAAAGTGTGACTTTAGTGTTTACATGGGTCGTTTGTAATATTGCTTATTGTGGTTTAGTTCTAGCATTGCCCATGAAAAAAATAAAATGAAATGATGTAAAAATGATTGAATTGGTATTTCCCTTTTTATTTTATTGAAAAACATTCAACCCATCGATATATATAACCCAAAACGTAGCGGTGTAGTTAGCAGTTTTGAGAAGTGTATGGTGAACTTGTTCACCAAGCTTTAGTAACCGTTTTTTTTCACGAATCCTAACTACAGCCTCACCGACGCATTGCCTGACA